>PVIC010027152.1:0-24058 GCA_004025085.1 Thryonomys swinderianus
GCTATGAATTTCCCTCGCAGAACTGCTTTCATTGTGTCCCATAAATTCCTGTATGTTGTGCTGGGGTTGTCGTTTAGTTGTAGGAACTGTTTAATTTCTTCTTTAATTTCTTTTGTGGCCCATTGGTTGGTTAACAGAGTGTTGTTCAATTTCCATGTGTTTGTGAGGATCTTGGAATTACTTCTGCTATTCAGCTCCAGTTTCAAGGCACTATGGTCTGATAGTATGCAGGGGATAACTTCAATTCCTTTACATCTACTTAAGCTTGTTCCATGGACTAGAATGTGATCTATTTTGGAGAATGATCCATGAGCAGCTGAGAAGAAGTTATATTCTCACTTTGAAGGGTGAAAAATTCTGTAGGCATCTAATAAGTCTATTTGTTCCAAAGTTTGATTTAGCTCAAGTATTTCCTTATTGATTCTTTGTCCAGTTGATCTGTCAATTTGTGACAATGGATATTAAAATCCCCTACTACTATTGTATTCATGGATAACTGACTTTTCATGTCCAGTAATGTTTGTTTTATATAGTTGGGTGTGTTAGAGTTCGGTGCATAAATATTTATGATTGTTATTTCTTTATCTTAGATAGTTCCTTGTAGGAGAATATAGTGACCTTCTTTATCTCTTTTAATCAGTTTGGGTCTGAAATCTATTTTATCTGCAAACAAGATAGCCCCTCCTGCTTTTTTGCAGTTTCCTGTGGCATGGAGGATTGTTTTCCAACCTTTTATTTTCAGTCTATGGGCTTCCTTCTGAATTAGGTGTGTTTCCTGTATGCAGCAGACTGTAGGCTCTTGCTTCTTGATCCCATCTGCTAGTCTGTGTCTTTTTATTGGCCCATTGAGGCCATTGACATTAATGGTTATGACTGATATAGACATATTCAGAGCTGCCATGTTTCCGTGTTCTCTGTTCTTTTCTTCTTTGATTTCCCCCTTATCTATTTAGTTTCTTGTTTGCCCCAGTGAATTCACTCTCTTGGGTCTCGTGGGTATGGAATTTTCTGTGTTTTTTTCCAAGATGTTCTTTAGGATGTTTTGGAGTGCAGGTTTCATGCTTGTGAACTTTTTCAGGTGTTCTTTATCATGCAAGTATCTTATTTCCCTGTCTATTTTGAAAGATAATTCTGCAGGATACAACAGTCTAGGTTGGAGGTTGTTTTCCTGCAATGCTTGAAATAGTTCCCTCCATGCTCTCCTTGCACTGAGTGTGTTGAAAAGTCTGCTGTGATCCTAATGGGCTTCCCTTTGTAGGTGATTGTCTTCCTTTCTCTCACTGCTTTTAGTATTTCATTCTTTTGTTGTACATCTGGAACCTTGATAATTATGTGTCTAGGTGTAGCTATTTTTATGTCACGGTGTTTTGGAGTCTGATAGGCCTCATTTATCTGCCTGTCTCTATCTTTTCCTGTGAAGTTTTCTGTTGCTATATCTGACAATAGCTTTTTTATGTCCTTTACACTGTCTCCTGTTTCCTCAGTGACTCCAATCAGTCTTATGTTATTTTTCTTTGAGTCATCTAGAAGCTGTTGAATTGATTTCTCATGGTCCCTTGCTCTTTTCCATAGATTATACCTTTCCTGCTCGCTGGCTGCTATGCTGTCCTCTAGGTCTGAGATTTGGTTCTCTGCTTCATTCATCCTACTGCTCAAGCTTTCATTCTCCTTCATCATTCCCTGGAGCTCTGCTTGAAGCTGTTTAAAAGGTTCCATTGCTTCTGCTATCTTGAACTCTAATATCTCACTGATCTCTTCTTTAATGATGTCTCTCACTGAGGACAGTATCTCTGTTTTGATCTCAGAGATGAGTTCTGATTTCCATTTGACTAGATCCACTTTAGTTACCATCTCTAAGAGTCCTGGTGTTTGAGTTTCAGTTTACCCTATTTCCCTTTTCTCTGAATTTTCCTGTGGTGGTGATCTTTGTGTCTGGTTTTTTGTGTATTTTCTCATTTCTACTCTTTCATTGTTATTAATACCTTCTTTGTCTGATGACAGGGCAATGTTTGTTGCAAATATCTTTCTATTATCTGGGGCTGTTTGGATGCAGCACTTTCCTGGGGGGGGGGTCCTCTTTGAATCTGTAGTGGCCCTTGAGAGGTCTCACTTCTGACACTTCATGGGAGGTATTTGAGCATAACAATCACATCATGTTTGTTACCATAATACAATAAATGCCAATATCATTATTAAACAAAGTAAATAAGATAAGAAGCTTTGTTAAATTCTATTCTGGAGACTTTGAGCTTATGAGTTACCTCTATGTCTCTATGTCAAAATTTAGAATTAATCAGCAATGTGTATACCACATACAGATCATAAATGTAGCCCCCAAACCCTTTGGGGATAAAAGGTCACTGGGGAATCAGGGAGGTAGGGAGACAGGGGCAGAATGAAATAGGGTTATCAGATTTAGAAAGATCCCCTATACCCTAGAACTTCATATATGCCAGCAGGTACTACAGCATAAAAGGGCATATGTACAACAGTACCAACTGTATGCTGTGAGACCGTTGGTGGCTTTGCACAGTTTCTTATAATAGTACAGAAGAAGAAATAGGGCAGCCTAAGAATCTTTTACTTCTGGGTATTGCTTCTGATACGAAGATAGGAGAGGGTGTGGGGACAAGAGGTGAATAGAGGGATCTAGGAGTAGATGGCAAAATAGAAGCTAAATTCCCCCCCTTTTTTTATCTTGCCTGGTCTCTCAGTGCGGCTCCAGGTGCATGCCTCCTGTGGAAGGATGCAGTAGATGGCTCCAGCCCCTCTAGGGCCTGGGTCCTCACAACGCAGCTCCGGGGTGGGGTTTGGGCTGGGCGGAAGCCTTCAACCCTCCGTTGGCACCCAGTGTCCATACCTGACTCCTCACTGCACAGCTCTGGGATACAGTGGGCCACTCCGCTCCCTTCAGTCTGCTGGAAACGCCTGGCGTGGCCCGCAGCCCAGTCCTTGCGCGCCGCTCCCTTCAGTGCGCCGGAAACCTGTACCTGGTTTTTGTCATAAACATACTAGTAAATAATTTTCAAGGTATTTTCATACTTACAACATACCAGTTTTTGAAATTCTTTTTTAGGGATTTATAACACTGCATTCATTGAATATACCATGGTCTGTTCATCCACTCTTCAAATAACAGATATTTGGATTGATTTTACTTTTAACTGTATGAAATATTCCTATTTTGTTTGAGTATGGAATACTATTTTTCTTGAGTACAGAAACAGGAGTAGTATTTCTAGATCATATTTTAAATACATGCTTCACATTTTAAGGAATGTCCAAATATTTTCCAAAGGAACAATCCTCTTTCTTAGTCCCATGAGCAGTGTATTAGGGTTTAATTTTCCTCAGTCTTGGCAACACGTTATTATCAATATTTGTAATTAGAGGACACTTGTGGTTGTGAATGTGAAAATATTATAACACTAGTTTGATGTGCATTTTTATAATGGTTAATGATGTCGAGTATCTTTTTCAAGTGATTTTTTGGTCTTTTGAGAAATGTCTGTTAACATCCTCAGTGAATTCTAAAACTTTTATTGTTGAGTTTTAAGTGTTCTTCATATATTTTGGATATATACAAAATATGTGTATTTATGCATACATATCCTTACTTTTTCTGTTTTGTATGCTGTCTTTTAAAATTTTTAGATGGTATCTTTTGCACCTTTTTAAATTTTGATATTGCCTGATTTATTTTTTTCTCTGAGTTCTTGGTCTCAAAAATCAATGTGTCTGGCCGGGCGTGGTGGCTCACGCCTATAATCCCAGCACTCAGGAGGCAGAGACAGGAGGATTGCTGAGTTTGAGCCTTGCCTGGATTACATAGTGAGCTCAGGGCCAGTCTGAACTACAAAATGAGACCCTGTCTCAAAAAAAAAATCAATATGTCTGTTTCTTTCAGACTTTTGAAGTGCTATTACATTATTTTAAAAATATCTTAATGATTTTTTGTTGTGCTGGGATTAAAAATTCTTACTTTTATATATTTGTTCCATTTTCAGTGATAATTAATTGCATGTACACATGTGAGGGTCCAACTTTCTTTTTTTCCTATGTACACACAGTTTAGCACTACTTACTGAAAAATAAAACATTTTTTTCTTATTGAATTGTTTCAACAACTTTGCTGAACACTAGGTACTGACAAATTGATGGGTGTATTCTGGCCTCAATTTCATTCCATGCATTTCTCCTTACCACACAACTGCAGTCTTTATCTGTGTAGCTTTTAGTAACTTTTGCAATCAAGAAGTGTCAATCTTTCAACCTTCTTGTTTGTTGAAGATTGCTTTATTGTTAGTCCATTTCATTGCCATATGAATTTTAAGATCAAGTTTCAAATTTGTGGGCAAAATGCCTGAGAATGTGATTGTGATCTTGTTGTATCTGTTGATACATTTAGTGTGTGTTCTCCTTTTAATAATTTATATGTTCTTATTTATGAAAACACAGCATCCCCTTTTATGTTTTCTTCAGTGTCTTTCAATGATGTTTTGTCATTTCTAATGTACAAGTTTTGCACTTCCATTGTATTTATACCTAAGTATTTTATTTCTTTCATGTTATAAATTAAATTATGTCTTAATTTCATTTTTGATTGTTTACTGCAAAGGTATAGAAAAATAGTTGAGTTTTGTTTATTGATTCTGTATTTGCCACTTTACCAAAATACTTTTTTCACTGTCTGTTCTAAGTTTTTAGTATACAGTAGCATGTTATGTGCAAACAGAAATTGTTTGACTCATTTCCACTGTGTATGTTTCATTTGTGTGCAGCAGTGAATCCTTGCTCAACGTGTATCCATTTCCTGTCAACATGGGTAGAGGAGTGTTCTAGATGGTTCTGATGGTGATTCACAAGAAATTGAGACCCCAAAGCCCACACTTTGCAGGAAGGATAAGAAAAAATGTTGTTTTCCACCCCTTAGAGAAAACAAGCTGGATTTTGAGAGGTTTTTATAATTGTGCTGCCGAGGTATCACATGTGTTATCTAAGATGGAATGACTTGGACTTTGATATATGATATGTGACTGTTTTATTCAATTTGACATTTAATAATGTTTAGAATTTATCATATTCTAGATATTACACACTTGATATAGATGAAATGACCTAATTATGGCACTGGGCATGAGACAAGGCTATTTTACTTTAAGAAGGAAGCATTTATATAGCATTGTATAGTTTTACATAGAAGAGGAACATTCAGTTATTGTTCATAGTCTTCCATCAAACAATATGGAATACTTGCTGTGGCCAGCTTTATCATAAGCACTATATGTGGCCTGCTGGACACAGTTCAAAGGGCCTTGTCACTGAAAGGATTTGAATAAACACCTCCCCAGAGGAGATACACAAATGGCCAAGAAGTGTAGGAAAATATGCCCAATCATTAGGAAAATGGAAATCAAAATTTCTAATAACATACTATTTTATGGTCTTTGGGTGGCAATTTTACAAAATACAAAAATAATAAGTGTTTTAAGAATACAGAGCATTGACATCCATTTTCATTTTTCCTTCAAAAGTTAAAAGGGATTATCATATGTTCTAGCCATTTTACTCTTGATATAATCCCTAAAGAATTGAAAGCAGGACTGTGAACAGATATATGTGCATCAGTTATTTATACCTTTGTTTATAACAACCAAGGATGAAAACAAGACAAGTGTCTGCTGATAAGTGAAAGGATAAAGTGATGTGTCTATAGAATATTCTCTATCCTTGATAATGAATAAATGAAATGCAGCTACATGCTATAATGTACATAACCCTTGTAAAGAATATGCTCTATGAAAGAAGTCAGAAATGAAGCAGGGAATTTTGTATGGATCTATTTATAAGAGTCAGTTAGAATTAGTGTCTATGTGGACAAAAAAAAATCTTTGGGCTAGGTAAACATCACACTTTTTGTTTGAAATGCTGAAAGAGTTGTGGAGGTAGACACTGGTGATAGTTGCACAATACTGTTAAGGCACTTAATATCACAGAAGTGTGTCTTAGAGTGTCAAGGTGCAAGATTTTATATTAGGCATATTTTAGTGCAAGAAAAGAAACAAAAGCTAAAGAGATAAATGTGAGATTCGAGACTCACATGCAATGTCGTGTTAAATTACATTTCAATGACATAAAAATCAACACATTTTGTCAATAAAATAAAGACTCGGTTGATAGTTTCTATTTTGCTACCCTGTCTTCAGTAAGCTGAGAGCTTTTTGAGATGCAACAAAATTGTCCACCCATCATTTCTGTTAGGACAATAGCACAGGAAGAGAAATGTGTTTTTTTTTTCTCAGTGAAGGCACATTTACAGAGACTTGAAATTGTATTTTATTCATTCAAGTTGCATTGAAATCAGTAAGGTATTATTCATGCTTGTTTAAAATTTCAAGCTCACCTGAGACCCAACAAGGACAGCTGCTAAGTAAACCATGGGGCAGCAACTGGTTGGGACATGATGTCTCCACAAAGAATGAATAATTTGAAGAGTCTGTAAGGAAACTGAAATGAAATTATGACAAGTAGCTTTATGAAGGGCTTGTTGGGATTTTTCACTTTATTATTAATGTACTACATTGTCTCTGTAATTAATACTTATTCAAACACTAATAGAAGATGGAACTGAATTGGTCTAAAAATTATCTCGGCAAAAGAAATACATTCATTAAGTCTGTGAATGGACATAATGAGCCAGAGTATGCTAATTCCAAGCTGGATATGAACTGACTTGGCCTGAGTCATTATCAAGCCTAATTATATATGATATGTCTACAATGTAGCAATAATTATTAATGAAGCAATAGTAGCTGTTTAGAGAAATTGGAGAAAACAATGGAAAGCAAAATTAATAATTAGATAATTTAATCAAAAAGGAATTTAAGCATCTACTTTGAAAAGATTCCTTCTTTACTGACAATGAAGGCAAATTAGCATTTTAATGAAATAAACTAAACTTACTAATTCCAAGAATGTTGCTTTGATATCAAATCTTGCCTCCAATAATTCAATTGTTTGCATTAAAGAACTCTGAAGAACAGACAGATATGTCCTTACTTCTGTGATTTTTGGCTATAATTTCAAACAGGAAAATTTTAAGAATAATACACAGATATTTCTATGACCAGCATTGACTTTTTTTCTTTACTCTTTGCTATAGCTTTTTTTATATGTACTATTCTCCCACAATACTGATACTATATGTTATTCTTTAATTATAATATATAAATATGCCAATATAGAGCTTCTTCCTGTGTATGCAATAATATATTATCTAAAAATAAACATTATAGTACTTTAATTATAATATTTTCTATTGGAGAACACTTCTTATAAGACAGACAAGCTGCCTAGTTTTTTTGTTTGTTTGCTCTCAATAATCTGTTCAAAGGCATAGTCAGCTATGAGGTCCCAGGATGAACACGACTAAAAGGCCACATCCTGGAGGTTGAGAAAACACAACTACCAACGTGCTGCTGAAAATCCATGCAGAGTTGGGTGACTGTTTCATTGTAAAATCCTTGGATAGCTTTTGCCTTTAAGATTCATTGCTCTGTGTTTAGTTCTGGGAAGACGTTTTAGGGTCTTGAAGAGGAGAGAGACTGGAGCTAGGTGTTGCACAGTGAATTGAAGTGGAGAACTCATTGCAGCTTTAGACAGTTTTATGGCACTGTGAGACTAGTGTTACATTTAGGGCTACCAAAACAATGAGTATTTAGGGCCACTCTCTGAAAGAGAAGACAGCTCAGAGTAGGTTTTCATTTTTAGTCCTAGCAATTAATAACTAAAGAATTAGGAGCTAAATAGCTGACCACAGAAGAGCTGAGAAAGGATAAAACATTTTGGTATTTTCATGCTGTAAGGCAAAGAAATACTTGAATTCATATTCAACAAAGCATAGCCCCTCTAAACCACTCTGAGCTATCAGATTGGACTCTGTAAGGTCACACACCTAGTGGTAGGGCAAAGAAAAATAAATGCATCCTTTAGAGGGCAGGATATCAACCTTGACTGAATTAAATACTACAGAAGGTTGGGATAATCCAATGCTTTGCTAACATCTAGGTGTGAGATAAAGCCTTTTTTAGGAAGTTTCCATTCATCCCCTAAACTCTTCCCAACATGCAATTGTCATTCATATAAAAATTGAGATTCAATGTTTGCAGATATTACCTCAGTTGCATTTTCCTTGAATCCATGTTCTTGCACTATGGCTATGTTAATTCCTGTCAGAGATAAATGTCCACATTCATTATAACCTGTTGACCTGGGGTTAACTATGATCAATAAAAAGGGGTTTAAAGTGATTATGAACCAACATTTTGAGAGGAGGATTGTACATTGCAGCTCAGGCTGTAGAATTTAGCAACTTAGGAGACGCTGCCTCAAAATTAAAATTAAGAATGGGCTATTGATATAGTTCAGCACAAAAATCCTGGGTTCAAATCCTAGTAGCACTTTTTAAAAATCATATTTACATTCAATTATCTATTTGTCTAGGAAAAGCACCAACACATTTTTAATGAAAAATAAAGTTAGAATAAATTTTTTTCTTAAGATTCTTCTTCAGTAACCAAATTAATGAATTTCTATTAAATTTTAGCATATTTTTACACTTGCAAATTGTAAAACATTCTTAAATTTACATTTCTTTGCCTGTTTTTATCATAGTTAACTGATATTTTTGGAATGCTGCAAAAAAAAAGAAGTTAATGAACCTAAATAATATGAATTCTTCTTTCCTTTTGACTCACCACTCACTGGTATTATTCATGTAATTTCTACATGTACGAAATGTGTTCTAGGATCGTACTGTTTTGTTTTTTTTGTTTGTTTATTTCAGGAGGACCATATTTTCTATATTAAACAAAAATCCAACCCCTTCTGGTAAATGGTGTCTCTATTCTTTCTGAGAACACAGAGTACTTTAGACTATTTCCTTCAAACTGAACTCATGGGAACAATATCCTGTACATTTGTAGATGTAGATAATTACTTGTTTAGCATTTAGATTTGAGTGACTAATTGTTTCATTATAAAATTCTTGGTTAGCTGTTGTCTTGAAGATTCACTGCTGTGTCTAGTACTGGGAAGATTGAAGCAAGCTTGCCTTTTTCTTATTAGGTGGCTTGACTTTGTTTTTAAGGGTTTGATTTCTGGAAATGTTATTACAATATGGCTTTGTTATCCATCCAGTTTAATTAGTCTATTCACTTTGCAGGCATAAAATTGTATGTATTTAAAGGGTAAAATGAACGATTAATATATGTCTGTGTGATTCATATTGATAATATCAATGGATGATTGATATATATGTTTATATTACAAAATAAATATTACTGTTAACATATTCATCACTTTTTGTAATTGCTATTATATATATGTAGGGAGATCATTCTATTTCAACCTGTACTCTGATTCCTTTGATGCTTAAAAAACATGAGAACCAAATATAAATAAAAGGAGAAAATAATAGAATGAATTCCACAGACTCATCCTTTAGTTTCAAAAGTCATCAGTGTATAACCAATCACAGTTTCTCTACAGCTCAACTCACATCTAAGCTCTGTTTTTCTGAAGCAAATCATCTATTTCACAAAACACTTCAAAATCCAACCTCGAAAAGTGTTTATGTTCTCTAGCTAATAGAGTTCAATTGGTGTGGTTTAAAGGGATTATTTAATAGACATTTACAATTTGCAATTGTTTACTTTAATGTACTTATTCAAATTTAACTGTGAATATTTAAGAGAAGTAGTAATACAGGTAAGAAATAAAAGTGAGATAAATATAAAGTTCTTTATATAAATTTGTCAATTATATATTTTCATAACTTTTTTTTTTGAGACAGGGTCTCACTTTGTAGTTCAGGCTGGCTCTGAGCTCACTATGTAGCCTAGGCAAGCTTCGAACTCAGCAATCCTCCTGTTTCTGCCTCCCAAGTGCTGGGATTACAGGCGTGAGCCACCACACCCGGCTTCATAACATTTTAATATTTTCTCAAAATCATGTTTTCATAAGGGCCTGGGGTATAATTTAATACCATAAAAATTTAGCATTATAAGCATACAAATCAAGCAATTTATATTTTCAGAGTTATCCATTCATCAGCACTACTTAATTTTGAGACATTAGCTTCATTACAGAAGAAATCTCACAATCTCATACTTATTAATGGTATGTTGTTTTCCTTTCCAAATCCCCCAGCCTTAAACTCCCATTAGTCTCTTCTTGTTTCAGTAGAATTTCTGATCTGCAATTTACAGATAAATAAAAATTTACACTTAGTCTTTTGTTACTGGCTTTTTTTCACCTCCCATGTTTTCAAAGTTTACTGACTTTGTAACCTGTGTGGATGCTTTAAACCTTTTGCTGCGGAGGAACATTCGCTAGTGGAGGAAAAACCGTGGTTAATTTCATCCCCTCATCAAGTGATAGAGGTCTGTGTTGTTCCTACATTTTAGGTTAATATGAATAGTCTTGTTATGAATATATGTCATTTTCAGTAGTTTGTGTCTCTCTAGAAGGCTCCTATTTTATTCAGATTATTTAATTTGTTGGCATATTGTTGTTAATGGCATTCTTTGGGAATCTTTTCCCATTTGGACTGTTGGTAGTTATTCCTAAATTGAGTCACTTGAACTTCTCCCACAATCTCACTCTGTCTTGTGGAAGAATGAGCAATTTTGTTGATCTTTTCAAACAGCCAATTTTTGGTTTCATGATTTTCTGTCTTGTTTTTCAACACTGTATTTCACTTATTTACCCTTTAATCTTAATCATTATCTTCCTTTTGCTTACCTTGGTTAGGTTAAAATTTTCTTGGTTTTTGGATTCTCAAATTAGAAAATAATTAATTTTAGATCTTTATCTTAAAATAATGTCATTTTCCACTAAAATTTTCTCTAAAAGTATTTTTAGATTCATATTTTGTTTTGATATGCTGTATTTTTATTTCTTTTATCTGAGAATATTCTCTATTTATCTCATAGTTCCTTCGCTAACACACCAGTTATTTCAGGAAAGAACATTTAACTTTCACCTGTTTGAACTCCACAGTTTTGTGTTGTTAATTTCTAGCTTAATTACACTATTTCAGTGATCACTTTGGTAGCATATAAGCACAGAACATCTTTAAATGATCTCAGGTGTTTTAGAATTTATTAAGGCTTATTGCTTGGTCTGTCTCAGAGAATGTTGCTTGTGCATTTGAAAGTGAAAGTCTGCTTCTCTCATGCGAAGTGTTCCATAGAGGCCTAGCAGGTGTAATTGTTTTTGACCGTTATTTAAGTCTATTTACTTGGTAATCTTAGTTTGACTTTTAGGACCATACTTTTGCAGTCATTCTAAAAATTTACAGTAAACAAAATGTGACTATCCAAAATCTTTATAAAATTTGTACCAGTAATTAAATCTGAAGAACAGAGGAAGCCAGAAATCCAAAATAAATATGAAATTGCTAGAAATATAAAGAAAGCAATTCATAGTAGAATTTTTTTTACCATACACATCTCTTCCAGAGAATGTCAAAGTTATAAAAGCATACTGTTCCATCTGTAGCTGATAATTAAGCAAATGTCAGATGATCTATATGTTTTGCTTTTTGACCTTCTCAGGAACTGTGAATTACATCAGTATGGAATTTGTCTTTTACTTTTTCTTATAGTGACATATATTATAGTAGTTAGCAAGTAGAACAATAGATTCAAATTTGATTTTAGAGTGTTTAGGTGAGCACTCACATTTTTAAACTCTGCTCTGAGCTGTACTTTTAAGCTTCATGAAGCCAGGTTTTATTTCAACTTAATCAGTATTGTAGACCTTCAAAACTTCATGAGACATTTCATAATTAATATCTTCTTTTTAATCAGAAAATAATTAGAAAATCAAATACTCTGTGTATATACATTTTGATGAAAAATAAACCAAACTAAAATGGTCACACTGATAAAAGTTGACATCTTTTGGAGCCTGGAATCTTTTAGGACTGTTAAGTGAATATGTGACATTTGATAAAATGCTGAACTTGATTTAATTCTGGCAGGAACATTTTCTCAAGTTGAAAGGTTTTGACCAATGAAATGTCATCAGAAAAGACTTTCCCTCTCTAAAGGTTTATCTTAGGTTTAGGTGACAGGTAAACCATTTTACCCTAAAGTGATGAATTTTATCAAAACTTTCACACATACATAACCTATGGGATATTAAAACATACTGTTTCCAGTAAGAATCCTACCTTTTCTTCCAGGAGAAAAAGACTCAGGAGTTTCAGAATATACTCATATGAACATCTCATTATTATTTCTTTGTGTCAAAATAAGGCTAAATAACAGCAAAAACTAAAATATTTTACATATTGAAATATATAATAAATATATATTTTTATATATTAGTATAGACTTCATCTGTATATAGGAAATAGAATTTGTGAGAGATGAAAATAAGTTGTAGATGAGGTTAAAAAGTCTTCCATCTTGTCACACCAAGCTTTTATGTGAACTGTCTAATTTACCATATGGATTGAAAAAGAGATTGATGTAGTAAGACTGGAGAAAGAAAATTTAGTTAAGTGACTGAACCAGTGATAGAAATTTGATATTAAAATTCACTAGAATGTCAGCAATGCCTGAGGTGAAAGGATCAAAAGTTGAGTGGTTGAGTTCTGTGTCAGAAACTTGGTATGAAGTGACTGATTTTGACATATATTTTATTTTATTTTTTACACTTTTAAATTTTTATCTTTATTGGTACATTGTATATATACATTGTGATCACACTTAATATTGGGCATTTGTACCCGTATATGACACAATTTAAATTGCATTATTTCCCTCTTCCCTCCCCACCCACAACCCTGATCCCCTAAATACATGTTTTCTTTTCCTTTTTAAAATTTCTATCACAATTTTTCTTTACCCATCATTACTCCTCCACCACATTTCCATTTAAATATTTTCTATATCACAATATCCATCATACATTCCAGAACTCATTAACATATTCAGTTTCTCATACCAGAGAACAGATACAATATTTACACATCTGTGACCTATTTATTTCACTTATGAGTATGACATATTATTTTGTTTTAACATTTTCTGCAGTAGACAAATAATCTTCTGTGTGTGTGTGTGTGTGTGTGTGTGTGTGTGGTGTAGGGGTGTGTGCCATGTCTCTTAGTGAAGATTATGGGCAAGTAGCAGATAGTTGTGTAGAATTTAGAAGCCCTTATTTCCTGAGTTTGATGTCAAACTCAGTTTACTCTCTGACTTTCTTCTTACTCTCATTTCATCTTTCCATATGGCTTTTAATAATTATGTTGTAAAGATTAGTTTGTTAATTAAATTGAACTCCTAAACTTAAATTAGCTAATATTTATAGAGTTTTAAAAATTAGATTATTTTTTTAATTTTTATTTTATTTTATTTTATTTTACTTTATTTTATTTTATTTTGAGACAGTGTCTCACTTTGTAGTTCAGACTGGCCCTGAGCTCACTATGGAGCCCAGGCAAACCTCGAACTCAGCAATCCTCCTGTCTCTGCCTCCTGAGTGCTGGGATGACAGGCGTGAGCCACCATGCCAGGCATATTATTTTTTTATAGTTCTGGAAAATCAGTCATTTATATTTAAGTAATTTGTAAGTAAAAGTTGGAAGGATCCATAGATTTCTTCCTCTAGTTGTAATCAGATAAACGTCTGTTGAAAGACTCAAAAGCTGAGAAGGAAAATAATAAATATTTAAGAATAAATTCTTGGCAAGAAATTAAAGAGCTCCAGAGGTAAAACTAAGAACAAAAATTCTAAGTTCTGAAGCAAATACTCAAGGAAGGTTTCATGATGCCCTGCACATTTCGTGCTTTATCATGATTGCCTACTTCATGAACAACTGAGGAGAAAACCCATAAAACACTCCAGATAGAAAGTTTACAAGGTTATGGCTAACATAAATGATAATGAACACAACCATATTTTAAAAAATAGAATGTGGAACAGAGTGAAAAACACATAAAACAGCTCTAAATTGATCATGAAAAACAAAATAAAAATAAAAATTAAAATTGGTGTATGAAATATACTATGTAAAAGCTTTAAAATGTTATTGTAAAGTGGGAATTACTATAAATTGCTGATTAAGTGAGAGAGCTGAGAAAGAAATGATCACAAACTTACTTGAAGGTAATAACATTTTATAATATAAAAATTGAATGTTATTGGACATACAAGAGTGGACAGAAGAGACAACTTTGTGTGTCCACTTGTTCTCAGATCTGTACACATCCATTTTAATGCAGACTCAAGAGTGCACAGACTTCTCGTGGTATTCTGATGTATGTCTCCTAGTTAGGACAGTGGCAGATTTCTGATGAGGTTCATAGCGCCTTTTTCCCTGATCAAATAATCTCTTTAAAGAGCATAATGAAGTCTGCTGAGAAAGATAGTTGTATTTTCAGATGATTAAGTAACAGATTCTAAGGACTACCAAGGAAGAATAAAATGTAAATTTAAAAATAATCCAGAATTTAAGTGTTCTATATTGTGTTCATGCATATTCATAGGTTACTGGGTAGAATATTCTGAGTTATAAAACTTAAGAATTGGGATGAAATCCTTTCAGTAAAGAAATAATAATACCCAGTCTAAAGTTCATTGATAGTAAAACTCACTTTCAAAGTGAAAGAAAAATACTTTTCAGACAAACTAAAGTCAGAAAAACAAATCATTACTGGGAACCACTACTAAAAGAAAGAAGAAATTCTTTAAGTGTAAAACAAAAAATATGTGATTAAAATTTTGATCACATTAGAAGAGTCACAAACATTAGAAGAGAATATAAGAAAGCATGATATTTTTTAAAAAAATTTAAAGCATGTATAAGCAGAAATAAGATATATGACAAAAGGACATGATAGTGCATAAAGAAATTATATGATACAGTTTAAGGTTATTTCATTCTACATTGAGTATTACTTATAAGTAAGGTATAATCTTTAAACAAGTACAGCAGTCTTTAGATAAATTATTATTAAAAAACAACACAAATAACAACACCAAAGTTCTATAGTAACAGACCAGTAATATAGGAAACATGATTACAAAAGTAGTAATGAAAAATGGAGGAAAAAAAAAACAAAAGAAATGGGGCAAAGAGAAATGGAAGAGAGTAGATGTAAAGTGTTTATATCTTCCAAATATACTCAGGTTAAAAGCATGAACTTTCCAATTAAAAGACAGAGCTAGTCATATGAGTTGAAAAAAGCCAATGCCCACTGTACAGTGCTCAAAAGACCCCCCAAAAGTCATTAAATGAAGTGACATAAATTGGTTAAAAGATGAAATTAGAAACAAAAATATTAATAAAAATACTAATTAAATAAAGATAGAATGACATGAAATATCAAAAGAGATTTCACCATGAGATGTACCTCCAGGAGTGGAGACATATTTCATAATAGGTAAATTGTGTATAAGAGGACAGGCTTTCACAATTGCTAATACAAAACTAGCAGAAATGAAAGAGGAAGTAGGAGAAAATTACACTACTATTTAGGAATCTCATAAAATCTCCTTAATAAATGACAAAAACACAGTAAAAAAGTAAAAAAAATATTGAAGACTCAGACCACACCATTAAACAACTCAACCACTTGACATTTTCAGAAAACTCTAACTCATAAAATTGGAATAAAGTTTCCTTTGCAATTACATTCAGAAAATTTACATAGATGTTTAGGTGTATGCTTAATTTTAAATGGTGATACAAAGTATATTCTTTCACCTTTGCAGAACTAAATGTAAAGTCGTTATCTAGAAAATTTTTGAGTCATTAAAATTATACAAAGTAAGCAACTTATTGGATGATGACAAAATCAATAGAAAATTTCTACAATGCTGATCAATGTGATGAAAACTATATCTAAACTTGTAGAAGGAAGCTAAGATGTATTTAAAAGGAAATTCAACTCTTCAATTCTTTTATGTGAAGGAATAGTTTCTTCAAACCAGTCATTTAAGATTCTACCTTAAAAGTCAGCAAAATAAATAAACAAAAGGAAAAAGGAAGTGAAATAAATCCAAAATAAGCAGAAGGAAGAAAATAATTCTAAGAACAGAAATAAATAAAAAATACATAGGGCTGGAGGCTTAGCTCAGTGGTTCCAGCACCTGCCTTGCAAGCGAAAGGTCCTGAGTTCAATCCCCGGTAACCACATACAATGCTGGGCGTGGAGACTCACACCCACCAGCCATCAATACCATATACCACAGTGCTGGGCGTGGTGGCTCACACCTGTAATCCCAGCACTTGGGAGGCAGAGACAGGAGGATTGCTGAGTTTGAGGCTTGCCTGGGCTACATAGTGAGCTCAGGGCCAGCCTGAACTACAGAGCAAGACCCTGTCTCAAAAATAGATAGATAGATAGATAGATAGATAGATAGATAGATAGATAGATAGGATAGATAGATAGATAGATAGATAGATAGATAGATGGTAGATAGATAGATAAAAGAATGCAACAACAAAATTCTTAAGAGATAATTGTGGTTATTTGAATTACTAGATTCATTTTATTGATTCATTGATTGCTTGTTTGTGTATCCCTGGAGATGAAACCCAGAGTCTTGCACATGCTAAATATTCTACCACTGAACTCCACCAGTTTATTCATTTAGTTGCAAATCATCTCTCCAGACTCTTTAGGACAAGAAGACATACACAAAAAATTTGTTCAAAGATTTAATTAATATTAAATACCTTTATAAAAATAAGAAAAAATCATATTTATCAGAAGCTTAAAGATGGATAAATTGGATTAGTTTAAAATAAGAACTTCAAGAGACCATTAGAGGAGCTAAAATAAAACTGACAGTGTAAGAATATATAGATGTGTGTGTGTGTGTGTGTGTGTGTGTATTTTGTGGTGATGGGGATTGCATCCAGATCCTGGTACATGCGAGGAAAGTGTTTGACCATTAAGCTACATCAAGGCCTAGAATATTATTTGAAAAGTAGCTTCATAGAATGTTTACACTGGTATACATACTGTTTACCATACATAGTAATAAAGCTGATATTTTGACAAATTAATTAACTCAATATGTTTTCTAACTTGCCTTTTATGAATTACTATCTTCAGTGATAATAATGAACTCCTTATAACAAAGTTTTCATATATTGAGGAGCCATTTTTCATATTTTGCTATTAATCATGATGTCAAAATTATAGATGATAATTTTAGGAATCTAAAGGAAACAAGCAATGCATTATGCAGTGAAGCTTTTCATTTTCTCCTTTGCATATTTTCAGCACCTGCAAAGCATTGATTGGAATCAGTGGGAAATACGTTGTTCATCAACCAGAATGAAGATTGGTGCTTTCTCAAAGGTATAGAACATTGAACATTCAGTGTCTGTACAGAACAGTGACATTGACGTTTCCCAGACTAACACAGCCTAACACAGCTGCCACAGCATAATTTATTTCACATTTTGTTACTCATCTCATTTTGTCCTTTATTGGACAGAATATGTATGTGGGAATTTGGGCCTCAAAAGAAGGGTGGAAAAGGAAGTTGCCTACTAAATGGAGAGAGTATGAGAAACATTTCTGAATTGGATTAATGTTGTATAACAAATGAGTAAACTACATCTTTCTGAAGTACTTCCAATATTTACAGCATGTCTATCTGACATGGGAATCTTATTTTATTACTACCCTACTTTAATTCAAGTCCTGGAGAGGAGAACTTAAATTTCTTCTCAACATATACCTAAATTTATTTCTTACTTAACACAAGGCAGTTTCTTCTGTGCTCAAAAATTTTTACTTAAATAATTATTGAAATGACTATTATTCAGCCTTGCTGTCAACTTGAAGTTGCCCTATAATGACTCAAATAAGAATTTTATTATTAAACTAAAAAATACAACCTGATATAACATTGAAATAATACTTTTAACACAGGGATTTTTTTGTTTTTGTTTTAGAGATTGTTGGGGTTTTTTTGTATGTAAACTTTTTAATTCTCTTTTAGCCATCAAGATAAAAAAATATTAGGCCACAAATATTGGTCTTTCAGGTAGGCCAACAAGTTATGTAAATATTATTTGAAATATATACAGAACTCTGCTGCTATTTTATCCTGAGAGGTTAGTTGGTATTTGTGAGGGTTTTTATGGTCTTATTTAAAAAATAATAGGCATTGAGAATAGAGATGTGTTTTTAAGATGGCAGTGTGAATCATATGAAATACTTTTTAAGCTAAAATAGAAATCACAATTAAACTATGAAACCAAAACCTTTGATATATATCTCCATTTTCATATATAGAGGTAAGTTGGTTTATAAACTTATATTATGATTTGGAAAAAGAAGGCTGAGTTTGTGTTTGTTGAAAGATGCCCATAATTACCTTTGTCATACAATGTGGAGTTTACCAACAAGAGCAAACTTTTTTTTTTTTGAGACAGGGTCTCACTTTGTAGTACAGGCTGGCCCTAAGCTCATGATGTCACTCAGGCAAACCTCAAACTCAGTAATCCTCCTGTCTCTGCCTCCCGAGTGCTGGAAATACAGGTGTGAGCCACCAGGAAATCAGAACTCATCTCTGAGATCAAAACAGAGATACTGTCCACAGTGAAAGACATCATTAAAGAAGAGATCAGTGAGATGTTAGAATCCAAGATAGCAGAAGCAATGGAACCTTTTAAACAGCTTCAAGCAGAGCTCCAGGGAATGATGAAGGAGAACGAAAGCTTGCGCAGTACGATGAATGAACCAGAGAACCAAATCTCAGACCTAGAGGACAGCATGGCAGCCAAGAAGCAGGAAAGGTATAATCTATGGAAAAGAGCAAGGGACCATGAGAAAACAATTCAACAGCTTCTAGATGACTCAAAGAAAAATAATATAAAACTGATTGGAGTCACTGAGGAAGAAGGAGACAGTGTAAAAGACATAAAAAAGCTATTGTCAGAGAAAACAGAGATAACAACAGAAAACTTCACAGGAAAAGAAATAGACATAGAGATAAATGAGGCCTATCAGACTCCAAAACACCGTGACATAAAAATATCTACACCTAGACATATAATTATCAAGGTTCCAGAGGTACAACAAAAGAATGAAATACTGAAAGCAGTGACAGAAAGCAAGAAAATCACCTACAAAGGGAAGCCCATTAGGATTACAGCAGACTTTTCAACACAAACGCTCAATGCAAGGAGAGTGTGGAGAGAAGTATTTCAAGCATTGCAGGAAAACAACTTCCAGCCTAGACTGTTGTATCCTGCAAAACTATCTTTTGGAATAGATGGGGAAATAAGATACTTCCACGATAAAGAACACCTGAAAAACTTCACAAATATGAAACCTGCACTCCAAAACATCCTAAAGAACATCTTGGAAAAAAAAAAACAGAAAATTCCATATCCACGAGAACCAGGAGAGTGAATTCACTGGGGCAAACAAGAAACTAAATAGAAAAGGGGAAAAGCAAAGAAAAGAACCAAGAACAGGGAAACATGGCAGCTCTGAATATGTCCATATCAGTCATAACCATTAATGTCAGTGGACTCAATGGGCCAATTAAAAGACACAGACTAGCAGACTGGATCAAGAAGCAAGATCCTACAATCTGCTGCATACAGGAAAAACAAATAATTCAGAAGGAAACCCATAGATTGAAAATAAAGGGTTGGAAAACAATCCTCCACACCACAGGAAAGAGCAGGAGTGGCTATCTTGTTTGCAGATAAAATAGATTTCAAACCCAAACTCATTAAAAGAGATAAAAAAGGTCACTATATTCTCATACAGGGAACGATCCAAGAGAAAGAAATAACAATCATAAATATTTATGCACCAAACTCTAATGCAACGAACTATATAAAACAAACACTACTGGACATGAAAAGCCAGTTATCCATGAATACAATAGTGGTAGGAGATTTTAATACTCCATTGTTACAAACTGACAGAACAACTGGACAAAGAGTCAATAAGGAAATACTTGAGCTAAATCAAACTTTGGAACAAATGGACTTACTAGATGCCTACAGAATTTTTCACACTTCAAAGCAAGAATGTACCTTCTTCTCAGCTGCTCATGTATCATTTTCCAAAAGAGATCATATTCTAGTCCATAGAACAAGCTTAAGTAGATGCAAAGGGATCGAAGTTATCACCTGCATATTATCAGACCATAGTGCATTGAAACCGGAGCTGAATAGCAGAGGAAATTCCACGATCCTCACAAACACATGGAAATTGAACAACACTCTGTTAACCAACCAATGGGCCACAAAAGAAATTAAAGAAGAAATTAAACAGCTTCTACAACTAAACAACAACCCCAGCACAACATACAGGAATTTATGGGACGCAATGAAAGCAGATCTGCGAGGGAAATTCATAGCAGTGAATGCATACACTCAGAAAATAGAGAAAACTGCAATAAACAATCTAATGATGAACCTCAGACGACCAGAAAAAGAGGAGCCAAACAAACCCAAAGCACATACTAGAGAGGAAATTATGAGGATCAGAGCAGAAATTAATGAAATAGAGACAATGAGAACAATACAAAGAATCAATGAATCAAAGAGTTGGCTCTTTGAAAGGATAAATAAGATCAACAGACCCTTAGCCAACCTTCTCAAACAAAGGAAGGAAAAGGCTCAAATCCGTGCTACAAAGAATGGAACTGGGGAAATCAGCACAGACCCAGAAGAAGTCCAAAGGATCATAAACACATATTTTGAAAATCTATACTCCAAGAAGATGGAAAATCAAGAAATGGATAGATTCCTAGACACATGAACTTCCAAAGCTGAATGAAGAGGATATAAACATGTTAAACAACCTGATATCAATCTGGGAAATTGAAAATGTAATAAAAAAACTACCAACAAAGAAAAGCCCTGGCCTGATGGCTTCACTGCTGAATTCTACAAAACTTTTAAAGAAGAATTAATACCAGTACTTCTCAATCTCTTTAATGAAATTGAAAGGGAAGCAGTACTCCCCAAATCATTCTTTGAAGCAACCACCACCTTGATTCCAAAGGCAGGGAAAGACCCCACCAAAATGAAAACTACAGGCCAATCTCTCTAATGAACATGGACGCAAAAATCCTCAATAAGATATTTGCAAACAGAATACAGAGAGTTATCAAGAAAATCATACACCCTGATCAAGTCGGATTTATCCAAGGGATGCAAGGCTGGTTCAACATAAATCAATCAATCAATGTAATACACTATATTAACAGACTCAAGGACAAAAACCATATGATTATCTCAATAGATGCAGAAAAAGCATTTGACAAAATCCAACACCCATTTATGATCAAAACCCTACAGAGAATTGGAATTGGTGGACTTTATCTCAATTTAATACAAGCTATTTATGAGAAACCAACAGCTAGCATCATACTCAATGGGCAAAAACTGAAACCTTTTACACTAAGGTCAGTAAGGAGACAAGGATGCCCATTGTCACCACTCTTGTTCAAATAGTACTGGAAACATAAGCCATAGCAATCAGGCAGGACAAAGATATAAAAGGAATAAAGATAGGAAAGGAAGAAGTTAAACTGTCATTATTTGCTGATGATATGATACTCTATCTAGAGGATCCTAAAAATTCAACCAAAAGACTGCTAGACTTAATTACCAAATTTGGTAGTGTTGCTTGATACAGGGTCAATGCTCAAAAATCAACAACCTTTGTCTACACAAACCACAGATTCACTGAAAGAGAAATTGGGGAGGCAATCCCTTTCACAGTAGCACCCAGAAAAATGAAATATCTAAGAATCAACCTAACAAAGGAAGTGAAAGACCTCTACTCTGAAAACTATAGGACTCTGAAAACTGAGATAGAAAAGGAAACCAGAAAGTGGGAAGATATCCCTTGTTCCTGGGTCGGGAGAACCAACATCGTCAAAATGGCTATACTCCCACAACTACTATAAGATTCAATGCAATTCCAATTGAAATTCCAACAGTATACTTCACAGAGCTAGAGAAAATAATACAAAAATTCATCTGGAACCACAAGAAACCTAGAATAGCAAAAGCAATTCTAAGCAACCACGACATGGCAGGGGGTATTACAATCCCCAATTTAAAATTCTACTATAAAGCCGCTGTGATAAAAACTGCATGGTACTGGCAAAGTAACAGACCAGAGGACCAGTGGAATAGATTAGAAGACCCAGAAACAACTCCGGATACACTAAGCCACCTTATCTTTGACAAAGGAGCCAAACATCCCCAATGGAAGAAAGACAGCCTCTTTAACAAATGTTGCTACAAAAACTGGGCTTTAGACTGCCAAAAGCTAAAGCTAGACCTATCTCTTTCACCATGCACAAAACTAAACTCACAGTGGATATGAGATTTAAACATTAAAACAGAAACAATAAGCCTGCTGGAAAACAGACTAGGTAAAACTGTTGGAGATATTGGCTTAGGCAGAGACTTTATGAATAAAACCTCTATAGCACAAGAACTAGCAGAAATAATCCACAAATGGGATCTCCTTCTAATGAAAAGCTTCTGCACAGCTAAAGAAGTCACTGGCATTGCTAAAAGACAACCAACAAAATGGTAAACAATCTTTACTAGCTGTGTATCAGACAAAGGGCTATTATCTACAATATAGAAAGAACTCAAACAGATCAGTCTCCCCAAGTTTAAAGACCCAATTCAAAAATGGGCATCTGAAATGAACAGACACTTCTCAGAGGCAGAAGTCAAAGCAGCCAAAAAGCATATAAAGAAATGTTCCACATCACTGGTCATTCAAGAGATGCAAATGAAAACAACACTGAGAGTTCATCTAACTCCACAAAGAATGTCTGCTATCACAAAATCACCCAACAATAAATGCTGGCATGGCTGTGGGGAGAATGGAACCCTTCTCCACTCTTGGTGGGATTGAAGACTTGTGCATCCATTGTGGAGATCCGTGTGGAGATTTCTCAGAAATCTGGGACTAGGGTTTCCATTTGACCCTGCTATCCCCCTGCTAGGAATATCCCCAAAAGAATTTAAAAAGTCACATTGGAAAGACAGATGTACACCCTTGTTCATAGCAGCTCAGTTCATTATAGCTCAATCTTGGAAACAACCCAAAAGTCCATCAACTGGAGAGTGGATAAAGATGTGGTTTTTTTTAATAAAATGGAGTATTACTCTGCCATAAAGAATGAGAAGATCGATTTATTTAGGTGCAAATGGAGACACCTGGAGGCTATACTAATACATGTAATCAATAGATCACAGATAGGCAAATTCTGGATCTTCTCTTTGACATGAACACCTGTTGATGCAAATGAGCTCTAGAAATTATGACAGCTTTTATAGAGTGGGAAATTTCCATAGGAAATTTAATGAGGGGGAGGAGTAAATATGATACAGAAAGAAAATAAAAGAGCATGTATAAAGGGGGTGAGGAGGTGTGTGTGGGTAGGGATATGGGTAAAAATGAGAATTAACTTGTGTCATATACTGGTACAAATTCCCCAATGTTATATGTGATTTTGAGATGTATATAAGTTGTACCAGTAAAGAATTCAATTTAAAAAAAATTACAATCTCTTCAAGGGCCAGGGAACACTCAACATTTTTATTGCAATAAAGCCTGCTTCCCACAGGAACTACTGTTCACTGTGCTATGAGCACGTTGCTGTGTGGTCTTGAACTGAGCTCATTGTCTGCCTCCTCCTGGTTGTCAGTTCATGTGACTAATAAATTCTTATTTATCTAATTTATCATTGTGGAGTGCCACATATTCAACATTTCAAGCTATTGTGGTGGGAAGAGCATCCCTCTGTTACTATGAGATGGAAAGGAGACAGTCAGAGCACACATATAATTCCTTGCTCTTTCAGTTCAAAGGGCTTAAAATAATGACAAGCAGGTAAAAACTAGAATAGCAAGCAGGCATATCTCAATTTCTACACTACTTTCCTACAGAAATGGTAGTTTCATATTCACATATTGCTTTTATGTATATCTCTGAATAACCAAAGGAATCTGAAAACTACC
>PVIC010027153.1:0-14720 GCA_004025085.1 Thryonomys swinderianus
TTTTTTTTTTTTTTTTTTGAGACAGGGTCTCGCTTTGTAGTTCAGGCTGGCCCTGAGCTCACTATGGTGCCCAGGCGAGCTGCTGCAAATTCAGCAATTCTCCCTGTCTCTGCCTCCCGAGTACTGGGATTACAGGCATGAGCCACCACGCCTGGCACTGTGGTATGTGGTATTGATTGCCGGTGGGCGTGAGTTTCCACGCCCAGCATTGTATGTGGTCACTGGGGATTGAACTCAGGACCTTGTGCTTGTGAGGCAGGCGCCGGAACCACTGAGCTAACCCTCTGGCCCTCTGCTATTATTCTTAATACCGAGGAACCAGAAGCCTCCAGCTCCTGTGCAGCTCTGCCAGTGAGCAGAGGGGCAGAGCCAGCAGCGTCCGAATCCACCACCCAGCTGACTTCCCTGTGTGAATATTATAGACAGTGTTTAATGCACATGACAGACTGGGGGGAAGTCTATCAATAATGATAAACAGGTCAGTGTATTCGATACCTAAAGAGCTTTTACAAACAACAACCAAAAAATGTTAAGCACGGCTATGACAAGATGGACCCGAAAAGGCAGAAGCAAGCCTGGCTCGGTGGTGCACACCTGTGAAGCCCAGAACTCAGGAAGCTGAAGCAGGAGGATCACCATGAGTGTGAGGCCAGCCTGCGCTAAGTGGTCTCAAAAAACAACAACAGCAACAAAAAACAAAGGAAGAAGCAATTCAGAAAAGAAAAAGTACTGTATTCACATAAAAAAATGAATCAGAAGAAACTTTTTCTTGCCTTTGAAATCAGCAAAGATGTATTTACCACTAAAAAGTTTGGGGAGACGGGCTTTCCATGGAGCCAGTGGGAGTATATTGGGAGGACACCACCAAGTCTCAAAAACGTGTGCACGTCTGCCTGCATGGTGTCCCTTCCCGGGACTTCCCCCAAGGAAATAAACATGGGTGTGGCAGCCAGAGCGTTAGCACAGCAGTAGGTATACAATGTTTCAGGGTTTGAGTTGGGCCCGCACTGTGCAGTTCAGGCTGACCTTGAGCTCACTATGTAGCTCACTATGTAGTGATCCTCTGGTTTCAGACTCCTCAGTGCTGGGATGACAGGTATGTAGCAGCATGCCCCCGTTTCCCTCTTTTAATGAGAAAAATGAACGTGTACTAAATCATACTCCACTAGAGGAAAAAAGAAATGTACAGCTTGCCTGGTTGATCAAAAAACGTTCAACTGCTGGGCGTGGTGGCTCACGCCTGTCATCCTAGCACTCGGGAGGCAGAGACAGGAGGATTGCTGAGTTCGAGGCTTGCCTGGGCTACATAGTGAGCTCAGAGCCAGCCTGAACTACAAAGTGAGACCCTGTCTCAAAAAAAAAAGAGAGAAGGACAAAGACTAAGAAAGAAATGCGGAAGGAGAGGAAGGAGGAAAGGAGGGAGGAGGAGGAAAAGCCCAGAAGACGGGCAGGAAGATGCGAATGTGGAGGCAGCTGGGGTGCTGGCGGCTCCGCTCAGACTTCAGCAGGGACTGAGCACTATGCACATGTGTGACACGACTTCTGCTTAAAAAAAGGAAAAGAAAACGTACATTTTGCCTGGTTCCAGCTTCATGCCAGGTAACAACAGAAAGAGACGCAGTTAGAGCTAAGAAGCTGCTCGAGGGCCCTGGGTCGGGAGGGGCGAGCTGCTCGGGCTCTGCCAGACCCTGCTCACCCGAGTTATAACTCCCTTCTGAGGGCTGACGCCGCAAATGATACCCCTGCGAGCGCTCCCCTTGCTCCGATGAGGCAGAGAGCTACCAGGCAGGCATTTTCTTTGGACTTCAACAGAGCAACGGGAACTACAGAGACCCAGCCTCGGGTGAGTCTCCTCACCGACCGCTAACCAGGAAGAGCAGGCCAGGCCAATGACCCGTCTCCTGCAGCTCTGCTGCTCCGCCCGCCTAGAACCCCGGGACTGGCTCTGATGGAGACCAAAGACCAAAGCCTGCCGGCCCAGCCCGTGCTGCTCACTCTGTGCGAGGGAGGCGGGTCCCAGAACACCGAGTGGCCAAGGGGCGGGGCTGCGCTTCCGGAGAGCTGTCCTCCTAGCTGGCTCTGGAACCTGGGCAAGCACATGGTTACAAGACCCGGATTCACACTTTGGGCCTGGCTAACATTTATGTAACCTCCTTTAATGTACTGTCCCTGACAGCTGTGCATTTGGGTAAATTAAATCCAATCAAAACAAAGTTTATTTTATTCTTTTATTTTGAGGCAAGGTCTCACCACATAGTCCAGGCTGGTGTGGAACTCACTATGTAGCCCAGGCTGGCCTCAAACTTGTGGTGATTCTCCTGCTTCAGCCTCCTGAATGCTGGGATGACAGGCATGTGTCACCCCACCCAGCAAAATAAACTTTACAAATATGAAGAGTCTTCTGTTTAGAATACTGTCTTCCATCTTTATAAGGCCCAAAACCCTTAGAAAAATAGTGAATGAATATGCATGAGACAAGATTTTAGGAGTTCCACTATCTTAAAGTTAGAAGGTTTTCACAAATAACTGTGTTAGAATGAGGTATGAAAGCCAACATTTTCAAGATTATTAATGTTGTAGATAAGATTTATTTAAAGTGGAATTTTCAGTGAGAAGCCAATTTGCAGTTTAGAGTTTTAGGAACCCGAGCCATGTGGTGGCCGACACAACGCCCTTACCGGTGTGCGTCTTCATGTGCTCGTCGAAGTACTGCTTCATGTTGAAGTCCTTGCCGCACCACTGGCACATGAACTGCTTGTGCCCGATGTGGATGCTCATGTGGGAGCGCAGTTGGTACTTGTACTGGAACCGCTCATCACAGTTCTGAAGGGGACACAGTGGCAAGGGCTGGATGCCAACCCTGGCAGCCTCACGGCGCCCGCCCTGGCAGCCTCTGCCGGGGTCTGTCACACCCAGAAAGAACCCGCTGTGTCAGCGGCCTGCTCTGCTCCATCCTGTCTGCGGCTGAGTTTTGAGTCAAAGGGACATTTCCTCCCGTAACTCTCCGGGGAGCACATCCAACTCCTCTGATCACCGTGAAGGGGTGACGGCCCCCAGGTCCCCCAAGAGAGCTGCCTGCGAGGTACACAGCACATCTCCCTCCCTGGAGAGGGCCCGTGTCCCCTCCCATCCACTGAGTGTGCATCACTCCTCTTACCTCGCACCGGAAGGGTTTCTCCCCCGAGTGCTGCAGCGAGTGCACCTTGAGGGACATGCTGCGCTTGAAGGACTTCCCGCAGGTCTCGCAGGTGAACGGCATGTCCTTCGTGTGTGCTGCAACACAGAGCACACCTGCACTCAGTGCCACCAGAAAGCCCAGACGTGGAAGGACAGAGGTCAGGTTATAAGGCCCTATGACTGTAAGACTCATGTTCTGAACAGGAAAACAAATATTACTGCTGGAAAGAAATCTGGGTGCAGGAGAGCACAGCACCAGGGCACACAGAGAACAGGCCGCATGCAGTCTCGACACGGCAAGGCTGATCAAAGGATGGCAGTGCCGTGTCCTGCCCGGCCCCGCCACGGTGCGCTGAAGGACAGGAGGTGACAGGTGAGAGAGAAAGCAAGCAGGGAAACTCACCAACCATGTGTTTGCGCACGTGAGCCATGGTGTAGAATTTCTTCTCACAGATCTCACAGGCAAATTTCTTTTCTGCATATCCATGTACAATCTTGATATGTTCATGAAGTGACCAGAGTTTCTTGAATGATTTGTTACAGGAAACACACTGAGCAGGACAAACGGAAATAATTTTATTTATTGGGGCCTAGAGCAAATCATCACGGCCTGGGAGATGAAATGGGTGCGTTTTAAATTCATGGCACAGGGCTGCATTCCAGACCAACACTATTCTGTTCCTCCAGGGAGCCTGGCTTCCAACACCTGTGTGTTATGTTCTCCTTCCCAGGGTGCGTCTTTGAGAGACCCTTTGGGAGTAGGAAAACAGTGGCAGAAACTAAACCAAGCAGTGGTGGGAAGCTCCACAGATATCAAAGAACTGACTGCTAATATCACATTAGTGTTGTTCCAATGGAAAAAGCCCTTCGAGTTCATTTAATACACGGATTATCAAGTGCAGCATCTCCTACACACATGGATCACCATGCAATTAGTATGTCTTTTCCAGAGAACACAAACAAATTTTACACAACATAAGCAAGGACAAGGCAGAACAACACAGTTATGGTCACAGATCTGCGGGACTATAAAACATGTTCTGACACCTTTCAAAATGCATTCAGAGCCTTCAGATTTTAGTATGTGCTCTCAAGTCCACTGACTCGCTCGTGTAAGCACCCCCTCCGCAAAGGCAACACGAACTCTAATCTGTCAGCGCCAGGCTCCCTTTCCCTGCAGCCTGACCTCCATCTTCCTCAAATGCATCTACAGAACTACAGGTCACAGTGCCAGGTGCTTGTGGTACAAATCACTAATCGGCTGGAAAATCAGGCAGAAAGTGGATCAGAATAAAATATTTCTGGTTAAAGCAAAACAGTACCCGGAAGCCTCGGTGGCCACAGACTCTGACATGTGAGGGCAGCGGTCTGTGTGCTCGCGGGTCAAGCTCTCCAGACCTCGCTGTCAGTGTGCCAAGCGGGAGGCAGGAGCTGCCCCCCCCACCCTGCCTTCCCGGCTGGACGCCCTGGAGCAGGACCCACTGTGCCACAGGCCACACTGCACGGCAGCGCTGTACTTTCTGTCTTTTTTCAGTACTGAGGATCAAACTCAGGATCTTGCACTTGTGAGCTGTGGCGCCACTGAGCCACATCCCAGCCCAAGACTGTACTTCCTGGAGGTTAGCAGGGCCTCGGAACCAAGCCCAGGACCCTTCAGGAGTGTGGCAGGAGTTCACTCGTCACCACCGACAACACTAACAGGGCTCCAGACATATTCGGGGGAATGCTGAGAAGTCAAAAGGAAGGATTTGTTTCCATGACTTAATGCAAATTTAAAGTAAAATCAAGCCACCACACCCTACATGTAGACAAAGGTCAGGAGCCCCTTCCATCCCAGTACGGAATCATGCAGAACCTAAATGTGGCCCCTAGGGGGCAGCACCGCGCCACCTCTGCAGCCAACCGTCTCTGGCCAGGGAAGGCGCAGGGAACTGTGGAGGGCAAGTACTGCAACTGTCCCCTCCCCGGCCCCCCGCTGGTGAGCTCCGGCCACAGTCCGTAAATCAAAAGCAGTGGGTTTTTAACAAAGGTCATTTATATGTACGTTTTAAATCTCTTCAAAGCAAGACAATGATTTCTGGTTGATTAAAAGCAACAGAGTAAAATCAAAGTTAAAAGTAACCACCAATATTGGCAACACTTCAAAAAACAAGTCAGTTTGTCCTTTAATAGAAGGTTAAATATGATACAAACATTTCCACTGTACATGTCTCACAGAGACGTCAGCAGACTTACCTTCCTCCCATGAACATCAGCAACAGGCAGACTCGCATGCAAACCCCCCAGCCGCAGCCGCTCAGGCACCTCTCACCCTCCCCAGTGCAGGCCTTGGCACGCCAGCCTGGCTGGGCACCTCGCTCTGTAACTCGCACTGCGCGGAGCATGGGCACCCTAGGCCAGGTGGGCAACGTCCTCACTGCGCTCGGTCTTGGCGAGCACGGGCGCGCTCCCGCGGGCTCAGCCGCTCGACGGGGTCAGTCAGTCACCGCTCCACACTCCCTGCGCAGGTCTTCCACGTCCACCGCTCTCAGTCCTGAGGGCTGGTCCCCGCCAGCGGCACTAGACTCTGGCATCCTTTTGGACAGAAAGGGGCCTTTCTCTACCGCCTCACTCGGGGTCTCCCACCTCGCCAGAAGGTGCCAGAATGAATTCTATCAAGCATCTGACAGCAGTGGATCTCAGTGTGAAGTCGCTGCGGACTTTACATCCTAGTCAGTCCTCTCTACCAGCTCCCCCGCCAGTGTGCCTGGGCTCCCACTACCCAGCACCGACCGCTGGGCATGGAATGCTCTGGAAGTACCAGGCCACGCCTCGGTTTTGGAAAGCCCCAGGCAGGAGCTTCTAAAGTGACAAACTGGTGAACTCCGTCCCTGCAGCCTCTAGCGGATTCACTCTCTCGGGCAGAACCAGGTGAATCTCAGCAGCCAGGCTCGATCCTGGCCAGGGAGCCCTCTCGGTGATGAGACCTACCTGAATGTTTTTTTCACAGTCTGTTTGCTGGTGAAGGGACAGCTCACTTTCCAGGACAAACTTCTTGCCACACTTATCACAGATCTGCATGCGCCTGTGAGTAACGTTCATGTGCTTCTCCAGGTACCAGCGAGTATTAAACACCCTGGGGCACTTCTCACAGGTCAGAGTCTCTTTCTCTTCACACTTAGCCCTCTGGACTGGCGCCTTGGGCTCTCTGGCGGCCCGCTTCTTACGCTTAGGTGGCTCTACACTCTTCCTACGCCCTCTCGTGGCTCGGGGAGAAGGGGAAGTGGCAGCTGCAGCGACAGAGGCAGCTCTCCGCGTTCGCCTCTGGGTAACGCTGACCTTCTCCACTATCTTCTCCTTCTTCTTCTGCCTTTCGTTCTCTCCGTAATCATTGCTGTCATCTGTGGCCTCTTCCTCACTCTCTTCCTCTTCCTCCTCACTGCTCGTCTTAAGAACAGGAGTCTCTTTGGACTGGGAAGAGACACCCTTTTCCCCTTTAGACACATTTAATGTTTGATTATTAAGGTTTACCTCCACGATGATCTGCTCCCTTTTGTAGGAGACCTCTTCCTCCTCCTCCTCCTCCTCCGTGTCATCAGAATTCTCCCGGTCTTCCTTGACAGCGTGCACGTCAGACACTGCTCTTGCCTCCCTGAAATATGGCTGTTCCTCTGTCTCATGGAGATGTGGCTTGCTCATCTTGGTGTCCACTAGCACGGAATAGGGACTTCCGGATTCCCGTTTGTACACTTTGGTGGACAGGTCAAGTTCTTGGTTGGCACCATGGTAAAAGGTGGATGGCACTTGACCGCGACGGCTCTCTTCTTGTGCCATCCCTGCTACATGCACGGCACAGTTTTCAACCAGTTCCTGACAGGAACTGGCTGGGTGGCTCATTGGTAAGTGGCCTAATCTATTAAGCAGCTCAGACCAGAGAACTAGATTTCAAACAAGGTAATTATCAAGACTCAAATCTTTTCTCATCCACAGAGAACTGCACAAGTGACAAACAGATGTGGCTGGAACCTCTGTGCAAATCTTCCAGTGTCACAGCAAGCACCACTGCATGAGTCAGAAAGGTCTGGTATTACGGCAAGAGCGGAGCACTGGGGACTTTCTTCAGCAGAGAGCTGCAAGGGACTCGGAGCACCTTATCTACAAAGAGAAAGGGAGAAGAAAAGTCAGGCACCACCACTCCCTTCTCCCGCCACGCACCTGCTGAGGGCGCTCGGTCACCACGAGCACAGCAGATCATTAAACCCTTTGCATACACAATGCATTCCACTGCCTCAATGGCTTGGCGGGGCCACTACTTTCCTGGCTTACATAAATTTACACATTTTCTGCTAAAATGGAAATTCTGGGCAGGGGATGTAGCTCAGCAGTGCCGCACCAGCCTGGCAAGCACAAGGACCTGAGTTCCATTCCCAGCACCAGAAAAGGAAATTCGATGACAGCAATAGCCTCAGGGATGGCACAGTGCCAGCAAACACTGCATTTCTAGTAAAGAAAGAAACACCTGCACTGTATGGCATTCATCACCCTACATGCTACACTGAGGTGGCCAGATTTAAGACCTCTGTCTGTAAGGCGTTTACAGTCAGGCTACTCGACGTGTCCCCAGAACTCCAGAGCTTCATTCAGGTGTCAGCACAGCAACCACGCCACCACAGCAAGAGCCCATAGGACGCGGGCGGTGGCTAGACAGGCACTGGGCCTGCGGAAATAAAGCAACGAATTGGCACAACCTCAGAAGAGGACGTAAATGCCCCTGGTGTAAGCTGGGGACACGACAGGACTGTTCTCAGGCTTACTCAAGTAACTGCAAGTTGTAAAGCATCTTCACATTTGTTGTATGCACGTCTCACTGGACCCACTCAAAAACTGCATGATTTTCCATGTGTCAGTTGCACAGAAAGCTAAGTTCTGAGAAATAGTAACCATCACACTGATACAATTCCAAGAAAAATAAAACCATCCATTAAAAAAAAATAAAAAGACGGGCACACAATTTGCTTTATGACATGCCCCATGTTGCTGCGGTTGTAACCAACCTCCCAACCGCTGACTCGTATGAACACCACTGCAAGCACAGACCTGCTTAGCTGACCAAGGAAGGAAACTGGTCTTTACTGAATGCCTGCAACTATAAGAGCTTTTATTTATTTACTTTTATTTTTTTGAGATGGGGTCTCGCTTTGTAGTTCAGGCTGGCCCTGAGCTCACTATGTAGCCCAGACAAGTCTCAAACTCACAGCAATCCTCCTGCCTCTGCCTCCCGAGTGCTGGGATAACAGGTGTGAGCCACCATGCCTGGTATTGTGGTGTGTGGTATTGATTGCTGGTGAGCACCACGTCTAGTATTGTTTATGTGGTTACTGGGGATTGAACCGGGATCTTGTCCTTGCTAGGCAGGCACTGGAACCACTGAGCTAAATCTCCAACCCCTGTAAGCTTTTATTATTCGTTATTTCTATTTAATACTTACTGCAAAACCTTAGGGTTGATTTTTAAACTTTTTTTTTTTTTTTTTGAGACAGGGTCTCGCTTTGTAGTTCAGGCTGGCCCTGAGCTCACTATGGAGCCCACACAAGTCTCAAACTCAATGAATTCAGCAATCTTCCTACCTCTGTCTCCCCAGTGCTGGGATGACAGGCATGAGCCACCACAACCCAGATTGTGGTGTGTGGTACTGATTGCTGGTGGGTGTGAGTCACCATGCCCAGTATTGGTGTGTATGGTTTCTGAGGATTGAACCAAGGACCCTGCACTTGGTAGGCAGGCACTGGAACCACTGAGCTAAATATCCAGCCCTTTAAACTCTTTTTAAAATTAATTGTTAAAGAAATACCCAGAGTTTTACAAGTCAGACACACTGGCCCTGCTTCAGTGGAGTCCCCTTCTCCAGAGATGATGATGCTACTTTACCTGTTTCCTCCTTGGTATTCACTTCTGTTCTTCTACATGAATATAATTCTATTTCTGGACTTTTTTCTTCCAATTTCAGGTATCCCCTCTTGTGGCACAGTATGGCTGTCTTACATGTTGAGTTTAGCTCTCTCCCTCATCCTCAGAACACAGTTGTACCAAACCTTTTCAAAATCAGTATTCACTAGTTATATTCTTTTGTTTGTCCTCCCTCTCTCCCTCCCTTTCTCTCTAAGACAAGGTCTCACTATGCAGTCAGTCCAGGCTGGCCTTGAACTCACAATCTAGCCCAACCTGGCCTTGAACTTTGGTGATTCTTCAGACTCAGCCTCCTCAGTGCTGGGATTACAGGTGTGCACTGCCACACCCAGCTTTACTACTTATAATGACTACACTGCTTTATAAATATTTCTCATTTCTTTGCTACTATCTTCTATCTTTTCTTTTCTTTGAGTTTGTCAACTTATTTCTTTTTAAAAATTATTCTCTCACATTAGTGGGACTTCAGGAAAGAAGGGTAACAAATGCAACCATGTTTTCCTTGACATCTAAGTAGATATGTATGCACTTTCGTTATTTATAAAGGAGGAAATTATGGCTCCACTTTGCAGAGTGTGAGGCTTTTGCAGAGGTCTAAGGGCCACTGGAGCAAAAATGCGGTCTTGTTTTGGAAGGGGAGGAGCAGGAATGAGGACGAGGAAGCCCGAGGACAGCCGACCTGACAGCCCGCCTACCCAGGCAGGGCCCTGTCACAGCTGTGCGCCTGCCCCGCCCTCAGGCTGTGCTGCATGCTATGCTGGGGCCGTGGGCCAGTCGCCACCCTCTCACCAGTTTCGGAGCAGGGAGAGAATCCTCTCCCCACAAGTAGCCCCCTCCCAGCAGCGCCCTCCCGCACAGCCTGAGGCTCCTGGGCTTCCTGCTGGGACCAGCCAGGCCTGGGAGGGCCTGATGTGGGGGTGGAAGTCGGGGTGTCTTGCCTGGAAGGGAGAGCAGAACAAACGCCTGACAACCAGGAGACGGACAGTGACAGACGCGCTGTCTAGCAAGTGTTGCCAGCTCTCCTGGCCCTGGCACAGGTAGCGCTACACTTCCCAGCTCCCCGAAGTCACATGGGCTACACAGCAGGTTCTGGCCAGCGTGCCTGAGGCTAAGCAAGCACTTGTGAGCTGCTGGGCTTCACTGCGAATGTCTAACAAATGCCCGAGCCACCGGCCTGGATCACCGCACGGCGCAGAAGCAGGGCTCCTGCCCATGATGAAGTGTGAGAAGGAAATCCCTCCTTGCTCAAACTGCTAAGGTGGGGAAGTGGCAATGCCAACCCTGTGTGCGTGTGTGCGTGCATGTCCGAGTGTGCATGGGCATGCGGGAATTCCTAATGCACATGGTCGGTCACGTCTGTCTCAGGAAAATCGCTACACAAAAGGTCAGAAATCAGAACTACAGTGAGCTGAGTTCACATAGGAACCCTTTAGTAAAGAGCTGATATGATAAATAAGATTCTCCCTTCTTTTAAAACCTACTAAACCTGGGTGTGGTGGCTCAAGCCTGTAATCCCAGCACTCAGGAGGCAGAGGCAGGAGGATTGCTGAGTTCGAGGCTTGCCTGGGCTCCATAGTGAGCTCAGGGTCAGCCTGCACTACAAAGCGAGACCCTGTCTCAAAAAACAAAACAAAACAAAAAAACCTACTAAGGATCTTCGTCCTATTCCAACAGATGTTCCCACGGGGACCAAAAGTGCCCCCCACCAGGATTCCCGGAGTCACAGAAGCCGTCTCGCAGCGCGGGTCTGTCTAAGGGCTTACTCCCACGCTTCCCTGGCACCTTGCCCACATTTTACTTTCCTAATTGGTCTGGGCACCTTCTGCTTTGTTTGCATTTTGGTGGTCACCTATTTTCTTTCCAGAATGTTTAAGTATCACCTAAAAAGACAGTAAAATAATTTATAAAAGCCAACTCTATCATGGGTACTAAGACCTTCCATTTCCCCTTATCTAACACTTGGTGCGTCAGCTCCATCTCCCCAGAGGTCCATTTCAGCACTCAGTGAACACACTGAACTCTAATACTTGAAGCTAGAGAGAAGCAAAAAACCCTCACTGATACCTGCAGCTGCTCACTTCAGCAGAGGTTTTAATTCACCTCTCCAGTGGTAATAAAGCAATACAAGTTCATCTGTTCTTATAAATCATCTCCTACTACATCATAATATAAATTCCAAAGTAAAATAGGTCATGCCTTAGCATCTTCCTTTAATATGTACAAATTGGAAGAGGCAGGGTTTTAGCTCAATGGCGCCATGCCTGCCTGGCAAGCTCTTAATTTCGATTCCTAGTAAACTCCTCAAGTAAACCCCAAACTGGAGACTAAAAATGTTATGCATGTTGGGGAGAATGTGTAAATTGCTTTTTTTTTGTCCTGGGGATCGAACTTGGGATGCACTAGAGAGGCAGGCACTGGAACCACTGAACTAAATCCCCTGCGGAACGTGTAAATTGAGAAGCAACAAGATCCTGTACTGTAAAAACTTGACCAACTACTGGGAAAAAAAAATACAATTTTAAGAAAAATATACACCAGATGTGATTTCAGTACTTGGAAGGATAAAGGACAAGGATCATGGTGAGTTCAAGACTAGCTTGGGTCACATAGTGAGTTCAAGGCCAGCCTGAGATATGTAGGAAGATCCTACCCTTTGGGGGGTATTATATACATAGTAAGTATTGTTTCTAGAATGTGCTTTTTTTCAACGCTACTTTTACCTAAATAGCCTAAATAAATAAGTTCATAACCTTCAAAAATGTTACTTTAGCTTTAACAGGGAAACAATTTTGTTCCCTAAATAGCTTTGTTAATTTTTACAAATTCATCAGGTTTTTCCCCCATGAAAGGAAGTGTCTAAGTGTCTTCCTGGTGCTTGCTAGCTATTTTGTTGTTTTGGTACTGGACATCTAACTCAGGATCTGACACCTGCCAGGCAGGTGCTGTGCCGCTGAGCTGCATCCCTGCCTAGCCATGCTATTATTAAGATCTACTGTATGGCTAACATGGGCAACAAAAGCAGGAAACAGACGGAAAGTTTAGAGGAGAGAGAAACCACCCGTATCTGTGATACCTGGGAAAGTGTCATGAAGAACGTATCTAAGAAATACTTTGAAGTACAGGTAGGTTAGGTGACAGACAGGTAGAAATAAAGGCAGGTCTTTTCTACTGAAGGAAAACCAACTACAGGAGCAGCGCTGTACAGTCCTCAACAAAGGGTGTGTCTGGCTCAGCTTTGTAGTTTAGGATTCCCCTGAGGAAAGGAGGGCAGATGGGGGGGGCGAGCAGGTGTGGGCGGTGGCCAATCCGGATGGAGCTACGCCCTGGGCACATGGTGGATGGCATCACCAAAGGTTTCTCTCTTTTTTTTTTTGGTGGATCAGACCAAAATAGTTAGGTGAGGCCTCTATCACTGATTTACACCCTCAAGCGCTCCACGCCCAAGGCTTTTACAGAAAAAAATACATCACAGGTGTGCTGTAGGGATCAAATTACTTGATAGCAAACAACTGTAGACCTACAGTTAAGTTCACTTTTGAAATAAATATATGTACACTCACACCTACAATAAGAAAGTTATGCAATCAGGCAAGATAGAATTGATTTAAAATAAGTAAAGTAGAATTAGGAAATAAGGATAACAAAATATTAGCGCAAACCATTTTATACTAAATCCTTTGATATATCTGAAAGACTAGAAGACAATTTAAAATACTGGAATTCTAATTAATTTTTATAAGACTATGTTCTTTAGGAAAGCAATACTAAATTTACCTACTCACTAAATGAGTTTAATGTTCACATTAAAAGTTTCCTTTTTTGAGATTAAAATCTCATTATCTAGTTTAGACTGGCCTTGTGGTGATCTTTCTGCCTCAGTTTCTGAGTGCTGGTATTACAGGTGTGCACCACCAAACCAAGCTAAAAACTTTTTTTTTTTTTTTTTTTTTTTTTTGAGACAGGGTCTCTCTTTGTAGCTCAGGCTGGCCCTAAGCTCACTATGCAGCCCAGGCAAGCCTCAAACTCAGCAATCCTCCTGTCGCTGCCTCCCAAGTGCTGGGATGACAGGCGTGAGCCACCATGCCCAGCACTGTGGTATGTGGTATTGATTGCTGGTGGACATGAGCCCAGCATTGTATGTGGTTACCGGGATTGAACTCAGGACATTGCACTTGCAAGGCAGGTGCCGAACCACTGAGCTAAATCTCTGGCCCCTAAAAACTTAATTTTTTACCCAGACATGATGTAAAACCCCTATAATCCTAGCTCTTGGAGGCTGAGGCAGGAGGATCACTGAGAGTCCAAAGATAGCCTGGGCTACAAAATGAGTTCAAGGCCAGCCTGAACTCCACAGTGAGATCTTGTCTCAAAATAGAAAATCAGTAAGAAGCCAGGTGTGGTGGTGCATGCCTGCAATCTCAGCATTTGAGAGGCTGAGGCAGGAGGACTGGCAGGACAAGCCCAGGCTACACAGCAAGGCCTTGTTTAAAAAGAAAAAAATTATATCTATATTTACATATATATCTAAGCAAGAAACCTTTTAATATGCCTTATGGTGTACATGAGAAGTGTAAACTATTTAAGAATCTAAATTGTTATGTAATTTTTTAAAATGTAGTAAGAATCTTTCAGGCTGTTCTGATCTTGCTCTTTTACATAAATGAGCCACATTTTGGAAGAGAATGTGTGACCAACCAGGTTATAACAGAATCAATAAATAGGGTTTATTTCTAACCTAATTTTTGGTGTTGTCAATTCTTAAATTTTACCAGTCCATACCTTAGTAGTGTAAAAACCCCCAAACAACTCAAGAGTTAAGAAAAAAAGCTGCAAAGCTGAAAAGCTTAGTGAATTATACAGTCTTGTAAAATACATACGGTGTTGGGGCCCGGAGGGTTGGCTCAGTGGTTCCGGCGCCTGCCTCGCAAGCGCAAGGACCTGAGTTCGATCCCTGGAAACCACATATAATGCTGGGCATGTGATGGCTCATGCCTGTAATCCCAGCACTCGGGAGGCAGAGACAGGAGGATTGTTGAGTTCGCGGCGGTTTGCCTGGGCACCATAGTGAGCTCAGGGCCAGCCTGAACTACAACGTGAGACCCTGTCTCAAAAAGCAAAAAAAACCCAAAAAACAAAAAACACATGGCGATGGATTAGTAATTCACAGTTATATGATGCTTTGTAGTTTAAATAAAGCGCTTTTATCACATTTGTTGAACATTTATTAAGAGCTTACTACATGTTCAGCACTAACGCGTAGCACTGTAGGGGCTCTAACCATCAAGACGGTCAGAGGTCTGCATGGGGAGACAGCAAAGTGGTAAAGAGCACAGAGCAGGGAGCCAGACTACTTGTGCGAAATCTGGCTCCCTGGTCAGTGCTTGCCTTGCATGTCACAGGCCCTCGGTTTGATCTTTTGCTCAGCAAAACACATGACACAACACAAAAACAAAACCTGGCTCCAACATCTATGACCTGGATGCCCTTCGGCAAGTTACTTAAAATGTAAAATGGTGGGGCTGGAGATTTAGCTCAGTGGTTCTGGCACCTGCCTTGCAAGCGCAAGGTCCTGAGTTCGATCCCAGTAACCACATAAA
>PVIC010027154.1:0-24037 GCA_004025085.1 Thryonomys swinderianus
GGAATTGCCCTGAGCACAGAACTAGGGGTGTCCCGGCCACTCTGACTCCTGCGTCCCTTCAGCGTGCTCCAGGCTGCCATCCCTCGGCTACGGCACATCGTTGCGAAAATCTCTCTTGCACTACTTTTCTGTCCCAGCTTGATCCATGAAACAAATATTGCTTGTTTAAAAAGCTAAAGTTAATTTCAGGCTCCCCTTCGCCACACAAACTGGCTTTCGCCCTCCTGGCCCCTGACGGCCACACAGCCATGAGAACCTCGGCCAGAGTTAGGAATACCAACAAGTGACATGGCACGCTTATCCCAGGGAGTTAATGTTTCATGGAGAACAAATGGACTGATAAAAAATTCATCGGCGGCTGGCCGGGCGAGCCAGTGCGCTCAGATGTCGGCTGGGGATCTGGGAAGCTTCCCGCGCGCTCCCAGGAGCCTGTGCCCCGCGCACCCTCTCCGCCGCGTCCTTCCGCAGGCAGCCGGCTGCTCCTGCGCCTCCGTCCACGCGGTGAGCGCCCTGCGGCCCGTCTGCCCGCCGCACCCTGACCCTGCGCAGTGCTCTTTGAATGAATAAGTGCGCTCGTGCGCAGACCCAGAGCTTTAGCACAAAGTGCGTCCCACCGTTGCTTCTGGCTAATATTCTGTACCGTGTTCCTTTTAGAGTGTAATTTCAGTGATTCTCAAAATATGATCGGTTATTTTGTGTGACGACCAGAATGTCTCCGGGCCTCTGCCTGTCTCATCGCTGGGTCGTTCCCTGCCATGTCTGACTCTCTCAGCGCCAGGCGCCAGCCCTGCCGTCTTCAGAGGTGATGCTGGGTCTCGTCCTGCTTCTGCCCTCCTTGTGGCCGATTTCTCTTCATCCTGCAGAGCCCTGTCTGCCTCCCCAGATGTGTAGGTGTTCAAAGCTGAATGGAGCGGGGGACTGTCGCCCCCGTTGTCCCTCCGCTCGGATCGGCGGCCCTAACCCTGGCACTGCTGGCTTGTCCCCCAAGTTTCAGAGGCCTGAGGCTCGGGCTTCTAATTCCCTCCCCAGCTCTGCTGGTTCACACCCCGGCCCGGCACCGGGGCCAGTGGGAGTGGCGTGTGGTCAGCGGCCCGCAGCTCGGAGGAGAACTCACCTGCGGCTCGTGGTCTGAGGGGCGCAGTCCACGCTCAGCTGGCCCCAGGCAGGAGCGTGACGGCGAAGGGTGTGGAGCATCGTGGAGCCCGGGGACAGAGCAGGAGAGCGCGCACGTCCGGGGGGGGGGGGCACAGCGCACCTGCACGACCCCGTGACACACCTGAAGCTCGCTTTACGGACCCGCGAGGACTTTCTGACTGCGTGAAGCTGACCTCACGGAACTAACGGTCATGAACACTCTCCTCCTGGCACTATCTCTGCCCGTGCACGCAGGGGCACAGTGCAGCCTGTCATGGCATCGAGGTGCCGTATCCCTGTGAGCCGCTGAACGGATCCTGTTGGCCGGCAGGCGGCTGTGGCCCCGCTGTAACCACATCCACCCACGAGCCACCTTCCTCCGTCTCTCCTCCGGGTGACCCACCCAGACCACCGCTCAGTTCCCCTGCCACCAGTTTCTACCGAGGTTGGCATCCCTGCAGAACTGCCCTCTAGTCCGCACGTCCAAGGGAAGCTCAGGGCGTGAGAGTGGCGTGGATTCCTGTGGGTGCCCAGCCTGGATAGAGGCTGGCAAGGAGAGGCACGTTCTGCCCTCGGCGTTGTCTGCAGGTGCGCCCAGCCTGCCCCCCGGGGGTCCCCAGAGCGTGGAGATTGGGCAGGCCCAGACCCTCCGGGAGGCTAGCACCGAGAAAACGCGGCTGGCCCTGGTGTCTCCAGCGCCTGGTGGGCAGTGAGGGAGGAGCCGCCCATCAGCTCAGCGTGGGCCCTGGCCTTCTGGTCTGGAGAGGGTGGTACAGTGGTGCCCGCTGCCAGGGGCTGCGTCCCCGCCCAGAGGCTTGACCCGGGGCATACAGTGCATGTGACCACCTCAGTAGAGACCCGTCAGCCAGGCTGCGGCTAAGGGGCCCCCCGAGCCTGCCATCTCCTGGGAGAAAGGCCGTGCCAAGGGACAGCCTGGGACCCAAGGCCACCGCCCCCAGGGTGCTCCGCCACCCTGCTGCAGGGGCAGGGGCCCCGTCTGTGCGGCTCAGAAGTCAGAGCCGAGCACTGAGCTCACCCACGCCTGGAGCGCTGTGATGCAGTTGCTCCAAGGCGGGATTTGTCTGCACAAAATCAACATGGTTTCCTGGGCCCTCTGCTGTTTTCTCAAAGGGATGTGTGGAGCGGCGCGTTTGCTGCCCTGGAGTTCACCGTTCTGAACCACAGTGATAGTCTCACGAGGGTTTTATTCATGTGAACTACAGGCAGGAGTCCACGCTCCTCGGCTGTCAGGTGAGGGCCTCGGCCCCGGCCCTCCCGCTCCACAGGCTCTCTCGTCTGCCGCCCAGAGACTCCCACCGTCCGTGTGCGGGAGCAGCGTGGGCTGGAGAGGGTGTGAGGCCGGCGCCCGGGGCCGTAGCGAAGCCACCCTTACTGTCACATTTGATCGTGAAAGATTAAAAGCAGTACAGAACATATCTGCTTTGTCACAAGGAAGTAATTCCTCTTCGTGAAAGAGCTGATTAGCGCCCTGTGATTACATTTCTTTTGATTCTACGTTTTGTGTTTCCTAGAGTGTTTTTTTTCTTTTTATCAGTACCTGGTCTCGGTGCACAATGATTGTATTTGTTAGTGAGGAGCTGGTTCACGGTCCTGACACGTTTTGATTATTTTTTCATCCCCTCCCCCTCTGCACCCTCCCCATCCCCTCTCTCAGTCCTCTTCTCATTTGCAAAAACAAAAACAAAAACACTTCCTGTTTCCTAGTATCTATCTTTGGTTTTGCTCTTTAATTAATTTGTACAGTAGTTTTCTCATATAAGAGCAACCAGGTGATATTTAAGGTTGTGTGTGGGTCTGGTTTATTTCACTGAACATGATGGCCTCCGGGAGCATATGTTTTCCTACAGATACACGTATCCTTTTCAGGGCACAGTAGTACTCCACTGTGTATACATGCCACGTTTTCTTTATCCATCCATCCGTAAATCCATTCATCTAAATCCATTCAACTGAAAATTGGTTTTGATTCTTATTTGGACCACTCCACTTTTCATATTGCCTTTCTCTCTAAAACGTCTACTAGAATGGAGGCGGTGGAGCGTGACGGCATGGGAAACTGGGGGGTGCTGACTACGGGCTCCCTCGGGCCACCCCTCCTGGCGCCCAGCCCCCCCTTTCACCACGCCCAGGCCGGACCGGCGAGAGGCCCTGTGGAGGCTGCCCGCCCAGGCTCAGGCTGCGCAGACAGGGCTCCGGGGGCAGGCGCTGCCCGTGTGGCTTGGAGGCCGTGAGCCTGGCTCAGTGGCCCGTCTGCCCCTAAGAGGCCGTTGGATGGAAGCCAGAGCCCGGGACGTGTGCTAAGCCAGCCTTTCTGGATTCCTAATGGGAGTATCTGTGCCACGGAACACAACAAAAGTATAGATATGGGAACCAACATCCCGCCGAGGCTAGACTCAGGGGGGCCCAAAGGGAAGCCAGCAGCACAGGAGAACAAGGCTCAGCTTCCGTGGCCCGGCAAGCGGCCAGAGGCCAAGAAACTGGAGAGGACTCTCACAAACCCACCTTCCGAAATATCCCACCTTCTCCACCCACACTGTACTTTACACTTCTGTTCTCACTCTTTATTTTAAGGTGATTTCTCTTTTCTTTGTGCCAATTTTTTTTTTTTTTTTTTGAGACAGGGTCTCGCTTTGTAGTTCAGGCTGGCCCTGAGCTCACTATGGAGCCCAGGCAAGCCTCGAACTCAGCAATCTTCCTGTCTCTGCCTCCCGAGGGCTGGGATGACAGGCGTGAGCCATGAAGCCAGGCACCGTGGTAGGTGGTATTGATGGCTGGTGGGCGTGAGTCACCACGCCCAGCATTGTATGTGGTTACCGGGACTGAATTCAGGACTTTGCACTTGCGAGGCAGGCGCCAGAACCACTGAGCTGAATCTCCGGCCCTGTGCAGAATTTTGTGACCTGCTGCCCAAGTACAGAGGGGAGCCTCCTCCGCCTGAGAACGGCTGCACGGCAGGGGCCCTCCCCTCCGCCCCTGGTGTCCTCAGCCTTCTCACGCGGCCTAGGAGCGAGGGAGCCCGACGGCGCTGGGTGGACGCTGCTGCTCCTCTGTGTTCGCTTCTGCGTCCGCCGGTCGCTAGGAAGGCAGCTCTTACCGCCACAGTGCCTGCCGCCGGCGGCGGAGGACCTAAGCTGTGGCTGCAAACCACCCACGGGGCCGAACGGCCCTGCACACAGCACTGCGGCTGTGTGACGCACAGAGCCTCCCAAGACCCCCTGGACGACAGGGCCTTGTCTTTGCTAGGTGCTTTGCTTGAAAAAGTAACCAGTTTTCATTTGACACCAAGTGCAGTCGTTTGATAGAGTCAGGGAGCGCTGAGGAGAGCTCCGATCCCTGCAATGTGTGGAGGGCGAGTCAGGCAGAGGGTCCGGGGGTCTGAAGACCAACAGTAGGGCCGGAAGCCGCGGGGAAGGTGGACCCCACTTACCGATGCGGGGGGCTCTCGTGTCATCGTCACCAGTCTCTGTGGAGTCTCATACTTACTGCTATTGTTTCAAGGTTGTGAGAATATTCCTTCACCGTGAAAACCTCTAAGTGACCCCATGTCAGAAGTTGATCTTACACAAGTGAAGAGACTGAACATTTGGGCTCTGTGCAAAGGTCCCGAGGGGAGCCCCGGCCCCACTGAACCCCATCATCATGGCTGGGGACCCCTCCAGGCCAGGCTTCCTCGAGAATTTGGCCAAGTTGGGCCACACGTACCTTGCCATGACTTTTGTCCCTGTTACCACGTGCCGTATGCTACTTACAGACTAGAAAAGTAAAACCGAAAGAGAATGTAGCCCTTTCTGTGTTTAAATGGACGACTTTTAGTGATCAGAGAAAGACACTCTGGGCCACCACAGGCCGAAGTTCCAGCCTTCTCCAGGGTGATGTCCTGTCTCTCCAGGGCAGTGTCCTTACCTCAGTCCGACTGTAGGCCGGTGGCAGCCTCCCCTCCATGTTTGTGACAAGCGCCCCCAACTCGAGCAATCGCATGATTGCACAGGCCATACAGTTGCTCTCGGTACTGCCCTGAGCCGTCCGGCGCACCCAGCCCGGCGGTGTTCCTTGGTGCCTTGATCCAGAGCCATTGCTAAGGAGTTTATTGTCAAAAGGAGAAGCCACGCCTCCAATCTCTGTGGCTGTTTCTAGCCTTTCATATGTCAAATTAGAAGCAGCAAAATTAAGAATAACCAGACACTTCTGGCCTGTAGGAAGCGCATGCGTGCAAAGATCACCATGAAATCCAGCCTGGGATGAAAACTTCCAGCAAACGGAAACAAACGCGGCTGCCTGTGACCCACCCGAAGGCTGTGGGGGAAGACCCTGTCCCAGCGCCCCCCTCCTGAAGCACAGCCAGAGGCCGTCGTGGAACTCAGTGGGCCCTGCTGGGCGCGGGCTTCCTGGTCCCGGAAGGGAGCTCGGCCCCTGAACTTGCTCTGGCTCGTTGCTGTCAGCACCTGACCATCCTCTGAGCCCTGCAAACCGCCAACCTCCCTCTGGCGCAGACCAAGAGCAGCCAGGACGTCACTGAAAATGGTGCTCTGCGGAGAGCAGGATCTGGGGACAGATCTTGACCTATTTTTCAGGACCGAGTGAATAAAAATGGTGACACCTGCAGACATCCAGGGATGAGCAGTTCCTTCATAATGCATCTCTGCTCCTGGCGCGGGAAGCTGGCAGCACAGCGGGGCCTTTGGCAGTGTGGCAGAGAGGACGCACAGGGACAGGCCCAGGCCCGGGCTGTGTGGTCCAGGGACAGACGGCATCCAAGACATCGCTGTGTCCCAGAAGCACCCAACCGGGAAGGCTGATGACCGTGAGAGCTGGGTGGCTCCCGAAGGCTTTCCTCTCCGCTCCGAGTGCACACCGTGTGGCTTCCTTACCTCGGGGGCCCCCAGCAAGCTTCCCAGGCACAAGAACATGAGTGGGGTCCCTACGCCCCAGCCCAAGCCATGCGCCCCCGAGCCAGAGGCCTCCACTCAGCCGGTGTGTTCCTGGTGATCTAGGCTGATTTGTCAGAAACACTGATTAACGACAAACTTGGAAAATAAAGGCACCCAGCTCCCTCGCTTCCTGTTGGCTGAGGCTCAGCCCTGGCTCTAGCTGGGACTCATCCTCCCCTGACCAGGGTATTTAGGCCCCTCTGGTGCAAGGGTGCGGCCCCGTGAATACACTGCAGTCTTTGCTAGTGAAGATCCTGGGAGACCACAGGGCGATCGCTTTGAACGGCAGCTCTCAGTATAGACAGCCACGGGTAGGCCCGTGGGAGAGAACTTCTGGCACATGTGTTGTTTTTCCTTTAAGACAAAAGATGCTAATGTTTGAGTTGTTTTCTTTTTTCTAAACTGAAACTTAAGTGTTCGGATTTAATTGCAGTGTTGGTGCTTTGTGCTAAGTAAATGGGTTTGGGGTTGCAATTTGGGCTCTTCTCTCTGAAAGATTCCCTGTCCCTGGGTAGGGTGACAGAACAATTCAGACGGCTCATAGAACATTCTGGAAAGTCACCTGAACATGTTCGTTTTGATCACTCATTTTCTTGACATTTTTAAAAATGAAATTGGGTTTGTTTTAAAGCCAGCCCTGGGAGGGCTCTGGAGGTTGGAATGAATCACTACGGGCCACACGTCTCAGGAGCTCACGGAAGATGGCACAGAGCCCCCAGGTATTTTCAGGTTTGGGCAGAATCTGACATGTGGCACCGGAAGTATCACACTAAGGTCACTGGAAGCCCAGAGCATGAACCAGTTTTCGTAATTAGCCGCGAGGCCCCTGGGTATTTAAAGAAGAGAGCAGAGCCTTGAGCGGCCCGGTCTGCAGAGCTGAGCTCCGAGGGCCCTGCCCCCCGGCTCCGCCGCCTCCCTGGGCTGGTGCAGCCCGTGCTGCTGTGCCCCGCGGGCCTGTGTGACCTCCACCGGGAGCAGCCCGGTGGGTGCGAGGCGCAGCAGAGGGCAGTGCCTCGGTCTCGGGCCTCACCCTGGCTCACTTTGGCGCCTCGGAACCCGGCCACCATCGGCGCTCCCCGCCGCAGTCCGCCCGGCCCTCCAGCTCACCCCGCCTTGCCTGTTGCAGGGAGCACTACATCACCATGGTGAAGTGGGCCACCAGCACCAAGGTCGCCGTGACCTGGCTGAACCGGGCCCAGAACGTGTCCATCCTGACCCTCTGCGATGCCACCACGGGGGTCTGCACAAAGGTACGGCGGGAAGGGGACAGCAGCAGGAGGTGGGTGGCCAGGGACGTGAGCTGCCGCTCAGCAGCTGCTGTAGGGGGCCCGGCCTCTGGTTTTAGTGCCACCTGGTGGGCGAATCTGGTACCACTGTGGAACCCCCAGAAGAGCCGCTAGGCCCCGAGTCCCACAATCCCGGCGCCTTCCCTCCACCTGAGCGCCCTGCAGGTGCCAGAAGTGGCTGCGTGGAAGGGGGGGAACTGGCTCGGGTGGATGCCCAGGCTGCTGGGACCACCTTCTGCTCTTCCCTGCACCACCCCAGGGGCCAGGCACGCCCGTCCTAATCGGGCAGGTCCTGGGAAGGCCAAGAATTCACGTACAGTGAGGATCTGTAGTTAGAAAGAGGGAGCAAGGGGGAAAGAAGGTAAGAAAGCCTGGAAGCCAGTGACACATGCTGGGGACCCCAGCCCTCCGGAGGCTGAGGCAGGAGGCTTGCCTGTTGCAGCCCTGCCTGAGCGGCTGCCTCCCCGGCCCCGATCACAGAGAAGCGCCCCCGTGTGGGTCTGAGAGACAGCGCGCGTGCCCTGGGCTGCCTGAGGACTGCAGCCCGTCGCAGGGGCTTGTGCCCAGGAGTAGTGGCACCGAGCTGGCCAGGGATTTCCTTCCCTTTTATGTCCCTTGGAGCAGATCTGGGTATATGGTGGGCCATCGGGGGCACGAAGGACAGGCAGGCAGGTAGCCCGGGGCTCCTCGACACAGGTCCTCTGTGCCCACCCCTGCCTGGCACCAGTCGTGCGTCAGCAGCAGCCGTCTGGGGACCTTGGCTCGCCCAGCAGCTGCGTCCTGTGCCAGGGTCTGTTTGTTTTGTTTGTGAGCCCCGGCTCTTCTGGGAGGGCCTTTAAGCCTCGTGGAGAGTTTTGTTTCACTGCACCCCGGGCTCCCACAGCGTGATCTGCCTCGGAGGGACCCCGGCCACTGGCGGGGACACCCACGTGGGCTCGTGCCGCCCAGCAGTGGCCCCAGGTGCTAGAGATACCGCCATCTTCCACAGGCTCCCTCCCCGCTGTCCTCACCGCTGGGGCAGCAGCGTGCTTCTGGCTGGAGACCACGAACGCTGGGCTCTGAGCCACAACAGGGACAAAGGACAGAGCGGGGTGACCGTGCCCGTGCAGCTGCCGTGCAGCACAGACTGCGTGCAGAGCCCTGAGCTGACGCCCTTATTTCCTTTTGCAGAAACACGAAGATGAAAGCGAAGCCTGGCTCCACAGACAGGTAACGTCCCTCCTGGTCCTCACCGACACCTCAAGGGCCCCCCAGCCCTCCACTGGGTCCTTCTGGGGTTCTGACTCTTCCCCAGTCACCTGGGAGCAGCCGCCTAGCAACAGCTAGGGATGTGGGGCTCCCCCCGCACCTTCCCTGGCAGCCCCGGCCCCTCAGGAACCATGTCCCCCGGAAGGCGAAGGGAAGATCACGGCCCGGTGCCACACGCCGGGCTCAGAGAAACCTCTGCTCCCAGCGGGGTGACGCCCTTGGGGAGTCAAACCACAGGTTGTCCAGGTCTGGTCCGCAGTGGTAGAAGAAAGAGAGCACAGGGCCGGAGATTTAGCTCAAGGGTTCCAGCGCCAGCCTTGCAAGCGCAAGGTCCTGAGTTGGATCCCGGTGACCACATACAGTGCCGGACGTGGTGGCTCACGCCTGTCATCCCAGCACTCGGGAGGCAGAGACAGGAGGATTGCTGAGTTCGCAGCAGCTTTCCTGGGCTCCATAGTGAGCTCAGGGCCAGCCTGAACTACAAAGCGAGACCCTGTCTCAAAAAAAAAAAAAAGAGAGCACGCCGCTGATATTGCTGTTTGCGCTCATCTAAAGTAAACGCCTCCGTGACGCAGCCAACCTTCCCCCGACTGCCCCCGGTTCTCATCCCGGCTCGGGTGCAGAAAGGTGCCCTGGAGCGCGGTCTAGGAGCTGGGACCGAGCGGGGCGGGGCTGCCGTGAGGCCTCCGGTTCCGCCCACAGCATCGCAGAAACAGAAGCGCGCCGCGCCGGCTGTCTTTAGAGGAAACCGAGGCACAGAGAGGAAAGCTGCAGGCCCGCGAGCTCCGCTCTTTGGTTCTTTCTGTCTCATCACACGCTCTTGCCTTAGAAGGAACGGGGATAAAGCTTGAGAAACTTATTTTCCTTTCGTCCCACCTAAGAGGGTGGACATTGTTTTAAAATTCTACGGGGAAAGTCAAACCAGGTATGGGGCTTAAACAGCTGTGGTGGAGAGGCTCAGATGTGCTTTTGGTCGGTACGGTAAATTCTGTTTGTGGGAAATGACTGAAGCCGGACAGCACGCCTGTCCACTAGGACCCTTCACGAGCGTCCTCGTCCTCTGGGCCTCTGCCCGTGCTGCCGTTTTCTGAAGGATGCACGACCTGGCGGGCTGCGGCCCCGCCCACAGCACACGCACCGGCGCTCACGTCTGAGGGCAGCACTGCCTCTTCAGCCCTTCCAGTGCTCTCCAGCAGGGGGCGCGATTCGGGTAGACAGAAGGAAAGTGGTGGTCCTATGGACTAACTTGTGTTCTGGTCTTTCAAATGGCCAGAAAAATAAGATTTTATGTGGTTCGCAACGCAGAGAAATGGTAAGTCTGCTAATTAGCTCAATGTAGGCATTCCGTAAAATATATGTGTTTTAAAATAATGTTGTAAGAAGCCAGAGATTTAGCTCAGTGGTTCCGGCGCCTGCCTCACAGCGCAAGGTCCTGAGTTTGATACCAGGAACCACGTACAATGCCGGGTGTGGTGGCTCACATCTATCATCCCAGCACTCGGGAGGCAGAGACAAGAGGATTGCTGAGTTCAAGGCTTGCCTGGGCTCCATAGTGAGCTCAGGGCCAGCCTGGATTACAAAGGGAAATCCTGTCTTAGGAAACAACAACAACAAAAAGCACTCTTGGTTTAAAATGTAAATTGTAGGGCCGGAGGGTTAGCTCAGTGGTTCCGGCGCCTGCTCGCAAGCGCAAGGTCCTGAGTTCGATCCCGGTAACCACACATAATGCTGGGCGTGGAGACACGCCCACCAACAATCAATGCCGCATACCACAATGCCGGAAGTGGTGGCTCACGCCTGTCATCCCAGCACTCGGGAGGCAGGGACAGGAGGATTGTTGAGTTCGCAGCAGCTTGCCTGGGCACCATAGTGAGCTCAGGGCCAGCCTGAACTACAAAGCGAGACCCTGTCTCAAAAAGCAAAAAAAAATATATATATATATATATAAATTGTAAAGCATTTACTGAGGACACGGGTACCTGCTTAAAGAACAACTGCTTAAAAATACCCAAGAAGAATTTTAAAAAACAAAAATACCCAAGAAGCTTAAATCTAAAACCCTGTGGTGTGTGGTGGCAGCGGCGCCCTCTGCAGCTGTGGTGCCAGGGGAGGGGCCAGCGCCAAGCCCTCGTGGCACAGCCCAGAGGTGGTCCCTCTGGACAGAGCGCGGGGACCCGGCGAGGCGCTCCGGACCACGCTGGCCCACAGCACGGCCGCGCGGGAGATGCAGTCCCCGCCGTCAGCAGGTTTCAGACAGCTCCTCTCAGGAGACCCTCCGGGGTCGCCAGCAGCCTCCTGCTGCCTGGGGACCTCGCGACGTCCTGGGGGACAGCAGAGGAGCTCGCGTCCGCCAGGACCAGCCGTCCCCAGCGTGGAGCTGCTCGGCCTGGAGGTCTCTCCTCAGAGGCTTGTGGGGATCCTCGGGGGGTCGCTCGCCAAAGACGTGCGCCCTCCCCCCGCCCACCTCCAGCGGGCCCAGGAGCCTGCCCCAAACGGCCCGGCCGGGCACGCGCTGTGCAGCCGTCCACCCACGCCCGCCAGTCCCCTGATGACCACGGCCAGCGGGACGGGCTGCTGCGCACGCCGCCGGACCGTCCCCTGAGCCCCACCACCCGTCCGATCTTCCACCCCTTCAGGGTGCCCCGGTGTAGACCTCCTCAGAGACCCCGGGACCCAAGAAGAGGAGGTGTGTGTGTGCGGACACCACGGGCCTCTGCGTTCCCCTCACACGCGGACCCATCGCTGCTGCTCTGTGGAAAGTGGGTCGCCACGGCCACCCTCGCCACCCCGCGCTGGGCGCTCTGAGGCCTGTGGGTCAGTTTCTCACAGTCCTGCCGCCAGAGCTTCGGCCTGGGAGGCTGGACAAGATAAACGTGCAGAAAGAACCGGTAGGATCGCTCCAGACGGCTCAGAGAGAACCTCTCGCCAGGCCGAGGGCTCCGGGCTCGCGGACCTGACCTGAGGAAAGCCGCGGTCGTGGCCCCAAACGGAGGAGGCACAAGCAGCGCTGCCGTCCGTGCCTGGCCAGGAACTGTGCGCTTGGCCGCTGACAGCAGGTTCGCGGTATGAGGAACCGAGTCTGCCGGAGGCGGAAGACACAGTCGTCCCTGATCCTCAGGGTAAAGATGGCGTCGCAGCTTTGAGGCCGTGTTGCAACAAACACAGAGCTTCAGCCAGGATTAATTATATTACGCTTAATCTCTGCCCGAAGTGCAAACACGTCCCCCAGAAAACCGGGGTGACTTCGCCTGGTCTGTCCCGCTGTCAGCAAACAGAGCACTAGGGGCCCAAAATAACACTGGGCTCTCCGTCCGCACGCCTCCTAAATACCACACTTCTCGCTCTAAATAGAAAAATCAATATTTGCAGATTAAAGGTTTCACTTTATTGCAAATATTCATGAAGATTAAATGGCATTTTAATCACATGTTAGTTTATTTCTCTGGGCATACCGTATCTGCATGTGATCATTCACTGTGGGAAATGAGTTTTCCTTGTGCCAGCTGAGGTTTATTTACCATTTATTGTTCCCCTGCCTCAGCATGGGCCCCTTGAATCAGAAAATAGATGTCGTAGCCAGCTCACTGGTGCTCACGGATGGAAACCCGCAAACTTGAGCCGCTGCGTGGCACCCGCCCCGCCCTGCCCGCTGGAGCCTGGACACCGGGCGGATCCAGCCTCGGGAGCCAGACAGGGCAGTGGCAGCGACACCCTCCTCTGCCTCAGCGCAGCCTGGGGCCCGGTCCCCAGAAGACCTGGGCGCTGCTGCCGCCCCAGACAGCGGCGCCGTGGAGCCACCGCAGGCCGTCAGCGCCAGACGCGGCTGAGCCTCCCTCCCCCATAGGATATGTGGCTGCTGCTCTTCTTTTTCCCTTCCTTCTTGACGAGCTATTCAGTGCAAAACGGATTATGTTAAAGAAAAGCATAAAGACAGGATTGAAAGAAGAGTTCACTCTGTAGACAAAATCAGGTTTGTGGTGGTGGAGGGTCTGTCCCTCCTGAGGCCACAGAGAGCGCTGCGAACTCTGGGTGCTCCCAGGGTTTGGGGCGGGGTGCCGCGGGGAGCACGCAGCTGTTCCAAGGTGGGTGTGGGGTGCACCCATGCCCCCCACCCCGGCTCGCACTCTGGAGACCAAGGGACGCTCTTTTGTCGGCCTCTGCCTGGGCTGTGGCCTCTTAATTCCCAGTGTTCCTGTTCTCTTCGGAGGCTGAGCCATGCTTCCCGAGGGAAGAAAAGACCCACACGTGCCCTTGGCTCCCTAGAAACTACGGGGAGTGAGGTCGGGGTGCGCGGTGCCCCGCTCGCCTCTGCAGGGCCACCCGGAGCGCGTGCTCAGCGGCCGCTTGTCTCGTCTGCAGAATGAGGAGCCTGTGTTCTCCAAGGATGGTCGGAAGTTTTTCTTCGTCAGGGCGATCCCGCAGGGCGGGCGCGGGAAGTTCTACCACATCACCGTGTCCTCGTCCCAGGTGAGGCTGCGGCGCGGGGGGAGCTCGTGGCTGAGCTCGGGGTCCTTGCCAGGCCGCAGCAGGGCCGGGGCGCCTTGGGCCGTGCAGCCGCCAGACCCGAGGGCAGGGGCTCCACCGAGGGCGCTCGTGTGGGCAGGGCGCATCCGGCCAAGCAGAGGGCGCTGGGCTCCGGGCCGGGCCCGGCCGGGACTCCGGGTGCCCTCTGAGCCCCACACTCGGCCCCCGATGGCGCAGACCCCACCCTCCCTCGGGTTCATTTCGAAATCATTTCAAGTTACTTGGGATCAGGACAGGTGAAGAGGAAAAGGATTAATGAGAATATTGCATGGCTTGGAAGTTCAGAGCTTATATTTATGATGTGGCCCAAAACCCAGTACCAGAAGAGGACCCCAGGAACACCCCGCTGAGTGCAGCTGGGTGGGAGTGAGGAGGCCCGGACCCTCCCACCCAGAGACAGAATGGTCTCTCGTTTTCCCGCCGCTTCGCCACGTGACCGGTGGGCAGCATGCAAACTGCTTCCCTCGTTCCCTTCCTGTCCTCACCCCTAGCTCCAGATTCCTTTGGTTTCTCATTTGGGGTCATTTGAAATAAGAGCTTTTAAAATCAGCTGTTTTTATTCAGTCTCTGAGCTCACTCAGACGATCAGCGTGGTTGGGCCCCATGTACACCCAGCAGGAAGCGGCTCCCACCCACCGAGGCGCCCACTCCCGCCCTGGGCCTAGGCTTCCCGCCCGTGGCTGCCCAGCCCCCCACCCCAGCTCCTCCCCGAGCTCCCTCCCTCTGCCGGGCCCTCCCCACCCCGTCACGTGGCCGGCGCCTGCGCCTCGCACCCCACATCACTGCCGGAGACGCCCTCTCACAGCGCAGCTTGGACCGCGGCGCGTGGGGAGTTGGCCTGTCAGGGGCACACGCAGCGTGACTCCGCCCCGCCGGCCCACAGAGGACCATGCAAACCTCGAGGCTGTGGTGCCGCCAAGACCCGGGCGGGTCCCAGGCACGAGTCCCGGAGTCGCGGGCACTGCTGTCACCAAGAGCAGAAGGCCTGGTCCCGGTGTGACAGCCAGTCCTCTGGCCCCGACCCCTCTCTGTTCCAGCCCAACAGCAGCAACGACAACATCCAGTCCATCACCTCCGGGGACTGGGACGTGACCAGGATCTTGTCCTATGACGAGAAACGCAGTAAGATGTGAGTGAGGGCAGCTGGTCCCCGAGGCAACCTGGGGCCTGCGGCAGTGTCGGGCATACCCCGTGCCCACGGCCCTCGCTCTGCGCCCAGTTCCCCTGGGAACTGTGTCCTGGGCTCCTGCTTCCCTGTCTCTGGTGCAGCAGCCCAGACCGAGCAGCCAAGTCACCCGCGCCAGGCGCTTCACGGGGACCCGGCAGAGCTGGGCTTGAGCCGAGACGGCTGTGCGCAGCACCCCAGAGCTGCTGAATCCCCGGGGCTGAGCGATCTGCTCCGGGACCTTCCCTGCCCCGGCCACAGGTGTGGCTGGGTTCCTGGTGGCCTCACTAGGACCCTGGAGGGTGGACCTGCCAGGCGTGGGCAGCTAACCTTTGCCCCTTTACTACCTCCGCAGCTACTTCCTGAGCACAGAGGACCTGCCGAGGAGGCGCCAGCTGTACAGGTAGCTCCGACTCCGGCACAGGGGCACCCCTCCCCTGGGTACCGCAGGCTGGTAGGGCCGGAGGTGGGGGCGCTAAAACACCTGGAGAGGAGCTGGCATATCTGAGGCTTCCTTGAAATTCCCCGCGTCTGTTGGATGAAGGGCTCCTCCGTGCCTCTGCCCCTCTCTGTAGTGAGGGGGTGTCCCACGTTCTCTGCACCCCATCAGGTGTGAATTTGAGGGTCACTCTCAGTGGGTATTCAGGGACCCCGGAGTCTAGTTTGGAGCCAGGGACTCGGAGGGCAGCCGCTGCGCTGTCCCAGCCGGTCACACACTTGCTGTACGGCTTGGCACGAGTCCCTGACCTCAGAGCAGGCTGCGGAGGGAGAGCCAGGCCTGGGGTCTCTGTGGACGGAGCCCCGTGCGTGTCCCAGAGCTGAGAAGGCTCCGGAGCTCCCTGTCGGGGCGCCAGGGGGAAGAGGAGCCGGGGGAGCCTGCTGGGCGCTTCCCAGCCGGGGCGCATAGCTAACGAAGAGGGCAGCGTGGCGGTATAGAGCAGAGGGCTCGAGCCACTGCCCGGAAGGCTGGACGGAGCCAGTGCCCGCCAGCTCCCGCCCCGCGCGGAGATACGGAGGAGCAGGTGCTCGGCCTCCTCTCCGCCCCCGGCCCCGGCCCCCGGCTGGGAGTGTGGAGCTGGCCCGCAGGGGGGCGCGGGGAGAAGGCCCTGCTGAGCGCTGCGGTCACGGCCGCGGTCCCGCACAGCTGCCGGGATCACTGAAATCCAGCCAGCAAGTCTCTGCTCGGAGAGAAGGCGGCTGCTTAGCCTGTGTGGGGCACGTAGCGCCGGGCGCTGCAAAGACCGGCGCCCGCTGGAAGCTGCAGGGGCCTCTCCCAGAGCCGAGGCGCAGGTGCCCGTTTCCCTGGAAAGGGGCTTCTCCGCCTTTCGGCTGGGATCCTCGGCACCTCGCATGACCCGGGAAGCCCCCGGTGGTGCCCGCAGACCCTTGTCTGTCCAGCTCCTGAGAGGGGACAGTGCCAGCTGCGCCTCTCACCACCCCCTGCGGGAGTCGGCTTTGGAAGCGGCCGGGTCACCTCAGCCAGTGTCGCTGGAGCTCTGCCCTTGGTAGAACCCGCCGTGTCCTCAGACGGCCCACTGTCCATTCAGGGGCCAGCGGCGCACGGGGGCGCCAGCACCGGCTAGCAGGGCCAGGCGACAGCCCCTCTCACGCGCCCAGAGCTGAGCGTGGGGTGCAGGCAGGAGCCCCCCAGCACCACGGCGCTGAGACCCCAAGACGGGAGGAGCGTGGGCGCTGGCCGTGGGCGGGCCGAAGCCCGGGACCCGCGGGAAGCGTGTCAAAGCGACTTCGCGGGGCTTGAGGGCCAAGCCGGGGTCCGGCCTTGACCGCAGACTCCGTGCCGCCGCCTCGGCTCACGCGGGGCCCTTGTCTCCCAGCGCCAGCACCGTGGGCAACTTCAACAGGCAGTGCCTGTCCTGCGACCTGGTGGACAACTGCACCTACTTCAGCGCCTCCTTCAGCCTCGGCGCCGACTTCTTCCTGCTGCAGTGTGAAGGTGCGTGGCTGCCGTGGGGGCGCCGGGGCGCGGGCGCTGCGGGGAGGGCCGGCAGCGGGGAGCACCGCTCCTGGGCGGGCACACTGTGCGCCCGGGGCTGTCAGGGCCGGAGCTCTCGGGGTGCGCTCCCCTCGCTAAGCCGGGCGTCCCGCAGTCCTCAGCCTGTTCTTCATAAGCTGGTTATGGTATTTCACACATCAGCAGATCTGGGTCATCAAGGAAAGCAATTTTTAAAAAAGAAAAAAAAAGCAATAAAACAATTTCGGAGATCCATTTTTTAAACGTATAAGTTTTGGAGTTGCATAAGACGCAGAAGCCTGTGCTCCCGGGATCCAGCTCCTTGATCGTTTATCCCAGCCCTGCGCGTCCGGTCACACCCATCACGTGCGCAGAAGCGTCCCCCGAGAGTGACAGTAATGGGCACCGCTGGGGGCTGGGCTGGAAGCTGGGCTCTGCCGCTGTGGGCTTCGCAACCCGGGGCCCCTTGGCTGGCATTGTGGAACACTCCGTGTCCTCAGCGGCACAGCGGCGGCCAGCGGGGCTCCTGGGGCGAGTTCCACTGGCGTGAGGTGTGTACCTGCCGCACAGTGAGACGCGCTAAGTGTAATTCACTTCTAGTTATGGCCATAGCAGTTATTGCCTTAGTAATCGTTCAAGAACTTCCCGATGTCCGCTTGCTACAGACTCAGGGTGCAAAGTTGGGGCTCAGGTGCATGATGGCAGAGCCCACGGGTTTCACAAGTGGCATCCCTTGTGAGTTCCTAATCGGCGTGGGTGCCCTAGAGCCCACTGGGTCGGGGGAGTCCCGTGTGCGCTCACTAGCAGGTTAGTTCCAGGCGTGACCACGGTACCAGGGCCGCAGGACCTCAGACCTGCCACCTATAGGCCCGGACTGATGGGGTGGACACAGCTGCGGTCCTCCTGTGGCTGGCTCTCGGCTGGTGCTGTGCGATGACCGCTTCCCCTGGGTTTCCTTAGCCGTGGCCTCTCCTGTGGGCGCCTCCCCCGGGTCCGCCATCAGAGTCCTGTGCTCCCGGGTGTCTGTGTATACTGGGAAATGAAGCCAATGGGGGGACACTGCCATGGGCAGGTGTGGCAGGTGACTCCTGCCAGGGCCCCAGCCATCACAGAGCCGGGACCAGAGCGGGCTTGAGCACCGGGCCAGGAGGCCAGCTCGGCTGGACGTAAGGCCGCGTCCAGGCTCCGTGAGCATGAAAGACATGGCAGGAGGGTTATGGTGTCAACTGGAAGCTGTGAGGGACGGGTTGGTGGTGTCTGCCAGCCGCACAAGTGGGCACAAAGCGGCAGCCACATGTCGTGCGTCTGTCACGTTTGGTGCAGTTCCCGGAGAACAGGAATACTAAATAAGGGAGCTTCTCCACCCATCCTGTCTGAGACGGGGCCCTTCTGGGAGCTGAAGTTCACCCTAAAATTCACCTCAGAACACTGACTGGAGTGAGGCAGATTATTTTTTTGAAAAGGAGACAGAACTCAAGCACTGTGGTCAGCTGGGATTAAAACGACTGTGCTGTGTGGAAAGACACACGCGGAGACAGAGCTCAAAGGAGGGGAAGCAGACACTCCGCAGATTCTCTGGCCAGAAGCCCAAGTCCAGGCTCCACCTGGCAGCCACCTGGGACTGTCACACTGGTTTTGAGTCATGTGGGAAGAATCGCCAGATTCCTTCATCGTGCCCCCGGGACACCCTTGGTTGGACCTGGAATGTCTCTGAGAGGCTGGGGCATTCATCACCTGCCCACGGTGCTGAGGGGAGTGGAGGGACCTTTACAGGCCAGCCTGGCAGAAGGATGTTGGGTCACTGGGGTGCCCTGTGGGGGGACTCGTCCCCCGGCTCCTTCCTCGTGCTCCTGCATTTCCAGGCTGCCATGAAATGGGCAGCTTTGCTCTTCCACACCTTTCACTCTCACGTCTCACCACAGACCCGAAATCAAGGGCACCATGTAACCAGGAACTGAGCCCTCCGAAACCATGAGTCAAAATCAACAATTCCCCCTTATCGACCGGTTTTCACCACAGAGGAAATTTGCTACCAGCAGGATTAATACTAGCCAGGCCCCACAGTGTGCCAACAAATGATTTGTCCAAGGCACCCTTTACCTCCTGCCCCAGTGTAGGACTTGTTAATAACTCACACTTAACTGTGAGTGAGTAGCCCTAGAACTAGAAAAATAGTACATAATCTGCTCCCCATTGATAAAGCCATACCGTTAACTTCAGACCTGAGAGTTCAGAGCAGCAAATCTGGAAATGAATGGTTTGGTTCAACAGCTATCGAATCCTCTAGACATCACTACACTGAGTTTCCAAGACATTAACCTCAGATGCCCTTTGTAGCTTTGCATCTGTCCAAGTGAAAGTCTCAAACCAGGCGTGTGGCTCCTGGGGCACTGCTGGTGTGTTTGTGAGCAGGAACATCTGTCCCAGCATTTGGAGCGATTCTCTACGAGGCTGCCTGAACCAAGAACAGGCTGTGTCATTCGTGTAAGTCTTGTGAACGTTGTGAAAGATGTCAGAGTCTTCAGTGAGAGCAGCCAGGCTTTCGGCATCCCACTGGCAGGAGCCATACTGCCCAGTAACACCCAAGGAGATGTCCCCTGGCAAGGAAACTTCCTGCTATCCTACTGGGCACCTACCCTGTCCCTGGGCTGGTGCTGGGCATGTTGACCCCCGGTTACAATGCAACTTTCTTCAAGACAAGGGCTGTGTCCTGCAGTGATTTACAGGAAATGTCTATTGCAAATGAATAATGATCCTCAGTCCTGCAGGATCTGTCCGTTCCCTTCACTACCGTGGCCCTGGCTCCGGCGATAGCCTACATGTCACAGGTCACCTTGCCCTGGCGAGCTTCTACCATAGTTCACTTGCTCCTGTCCGGAAATAGCCAGATCCTGCTTCCTAAAGCATGTCTCTATCCAAAACAACTTTCTGAGCACAGCCAGAAATATCAAAATGCATAGTACCCGTGGGCTGCCAGGGGGAGGCACCAGCAGACCAGAACAACGAAGAATTTTAAAAACTCGGTATAAATGGATCACGAGGAAATGAAAGCGAAAGAAGAGGCTGTGTTGCTCGAAAACCATGATTATTAAACCGAGCGTCTGGTGTTCTCGGGAAGTGAGACTGAGCTCCCATCAGAGCAGTCGCTGGGACGTGGTGCCCTGGCATTGGTGCCCAGTCCTGCCGTCCCGGCTGCCCCACCAGTGCCACAGAACAGTTGGAGAGGACCCTGGGCCAGAGCCAGAGGGATGCCGCGCTCGCAGTGGCCCGAAGCACCTGGGACGCCGTTTCTGCCCAAGGTCTTGGTGTCGGGGCCTCCGGGGGGCTGGCGCCCCCAGCCCAGACCCTCTCCTCGGCACTCAGGGCACATGGGCAGGAGCCTTCCATGGAGCTGGAAAGGGGAGTCCTCGAGTGAGCATTGCAATTGCCCTCAGCCGGCTGCAGCGAGGCTGACCACAGAGCCCCGAGATCCCGGGCGGGGTGACCTGGGGCTTGAGGGCCGGCTTCCGGAGGAGCGGGCAGCCAGCGGCTCCAGTCTTAGCGTACTCAGCAGAATTATGCTTTAGACGTTCAAAAGGGAGGCCACGGGCACGCTTGGCGGGGAGCAAGACAGATCTGGCTGGTACTGTTACCTCCGCTCCCTTCCCTCTCCGAAGTGTTCTTGTTTCAACAAAATTACAACCAGAGCAACACCAAAAAATAAAAATAAAACCCACAACTGGTGGGTTTCCCAGAACACCAGGCAACTGGACAAGAAGGAAAGCCCTGAGGAGACTTGGCGACTAGACAGGCCCAGCAGCGCGCTGTGGTCCTCTGGTTCCGGAAGGACAGACTGGGGGCAGAGAAAACCAAGACGGTGGCCATTTTGAGTCCTTAGGGAGCAAAGAGTTATTTCATATAAGAAATGCAAATTGGGGGGAAGACCTGAAGTTAGCTATCTCTCGATGAAATTTAACCACCTCAAGGTTAGAAGCTGCATAAGCATAGTTAGAGAGAAATATAAGCATGATCTTCTTCCCTTTTCTTTCCTTCTTCTGCCCTTTTCTTGCTCTAAATATTCCAAATGGTATCAGACTTGTCGGCTTCAGAACAGAAGCCCAGAACCAGTGGAGCCAGATCTAGCAATTGCTGTTGGTAGAAAGTGATTTTTAACTTTCGGCCCTGAACCCACTAAATTCTTGGTCCTGAAACAGGCAGAGAATGGATTTGGGGTGACGCTTACCACTGAACCCGTGGGGACAATAGGCCACGCTGGCAGATACAAAATGTACGGATTACGCATTAGGGAGCGCGGGTTAAAGTGACGCCCTTCTTTGACCAGCCTCGCCCTCAGGCTGAGGTTCCCCGCACCGTGGCAGCACCGCTGTGGAGGGCCGCTGCTGGGGAGACGTCTCCCTCCCCGCAGTGCCCTCTCAGTGCCCAGGAAGCTACGGGTCCCTCTCTGCCTTTCCAGGTCTCGTGTGGCCTCCGCCACAGTGCCCCGCCCCCTCCTGATCACCCACCCCGGGCTCCGAGCCACTTCCTGTCTGTTTCCTCGCTCTTGGCACAGGGCCCCATGGCCTGTCTGCGAAGCTGGGTCCCTCGTGCCCATCTGCCCCTAACACAGCTAAGGCGGCCTGGTCACCCGTGTTCCACATGCCTGGCACACACACTTGGCACAGGAGCAGTGGAAGCAAGGTCGCAAGGCCCCAGGGAAGGGAAGAAAGCAAAGAGCAAGGTCAGGCTCTCGTGACACTCGCTCCAAAAACGGGAAGGTTCTCGGTTAGGTGAGAATAGAGGGGACTCGACTCCAGCCCAGCCGGCGGATCCTGTGCCAGGGGTGGATCCCCATAAAGCCCTGGGCGGCAGCGGACTTACGGAGGAGCTCACCCCGCGGGTGACAGACATAAACTCTTAGTTAGCAACAACTACAGGAATGGGAGCGACAGCTCGTCCCAGAAACGAGTGGTGACCCCAACCTGTACCTTCTGCCCCTTACCCGGTGTGTGCGTTTGGTAAGGGTTTGATGCCCATGAAGACAACGGAAGATTTATGGATGGAAAGAGTGCGTGTGCCTGCTGAGGAAACAAGGAAGGGCTGGCTTCGCGTGAGAGAAAGTCACTGTCCTCCTAAACCAATCTTCCTCTTCTAGAAACGCAGCTATTCTTGGTCACTACCCCACATTTTTAAAATAGTCTCTAGGGCAGGGGATTTAGCTCCAGCATCTACCTTGTAAGCGCAAGGTCTCGAGTTCAGTCCCCCGTACCACATACCACAGCTGGGCGTGGTGGCTCACGTCTGTGATCCCAGCACTCAGGCAGAGGCAGGAGGATTGCTGTGAGTTCAAGGCTTGCCTGGGCTACATAGAGAGCTCAGGCCCAGCCTGAACTACCAAGCAAGACCTTGTCTCAATAAATCTCTAAAAATACTAGACGTTGATATTTCTCTTTATAAATCAGATTCCTTGGACCAGGGCCTTGTGTTCTTAATGTCGTCCCTGAACTGATTGATGTTTGGCGATCCCTGTTTCATGCCTGGTTTCAGGGGCCGCTGATGGCGAGTGTTCGCAGCACTTCTGGTGGCTGGAGTTCTGTGATCGCCGTGGGACGGCTGGTGTTCTGGGGCATGTGGGGCGGCTGGCGTATAGTGGCCACCGGGGCTGACTCGTATCTAGTGGTCCTGTTTTCTGGCTGGTGTTTAGTGGTGACTGTTTAATGCCTGGTGTCCCAAGATTGCTACTGGATGGCTGGTGTCCAGGATCCCTACTGGATGGCTGGTGTCCTGCCATTATTTGACAGACTATCAGAGACTCCCAAGGAGGAGCCTGGCCACACCTCTGACCACACCTGAGGACGGGAAAGGTACAATCCGCTGAGTCACAGCAGACTACTTCCCCACTGCCACCTAACAACAGCAAAGCAAAGTAGAGGAGGAAGAGAGGGAGGCCGAGAAAATGAATTCTAAAAATGACCCAAACTCCTGAGGAAGAGCTTTCCTCAGACCTGGGTTCGAGGACCCCGCAGCCCTTCTTTGTAGAAATCCGTGGAATCATGAACGTGCCTACGGTGACCATATGCAAAGCACAGTAGGCCCAACATCTAGTTCAACATGACAACTGGTTTCGCTTCCCCTGAATTCGTTCTCTAATGCCGGAGAAGGTATTAGATAATATCAGACAGCTGTTGGACGGTAACTCCGCCCTCCCAGCGCATTATGGGATCCACTTATTCTGCAGCTCACACAATGTGAGACAAAATGGACATGAATAAAGAGAACCCACGATCACAGAGTCAAAGCGACCTATCAGACATCAGTCCTTAGCCTGTAATTTAAGCTGCAGTGACAAGAAGCATTTTAAGTTTCTATTACTTGTTTCTACATAGAATGGTAACATATACTATTTTTAATCAGCTATTACAGAAGCATAAAAGCCACTGCAAAACGCACCCTCTCTCAGGCACACGAAGATATCTGGCAGATGTTGGAATGCTACATCAGCTCGTCCTCATCCTCTTCTTCATTTGTTCCCTTTCCCTCCCTCCTTCCCCTTCTCCCCCCTTCTCCTTTCCCTTCCCTCCTCCCCCCTTTCCTCTCCTCCTCCTCCACCCCCCGTTTGTTCCCTGCCTCCTTTCAGTCTTAACACTCTCTCCTGGCCCAGGACAGACCAGGCACCACCCAAGAGCAGCCCATCTGGAGGCTCTTGGAGGGGGCCAAGTGTCCAGGCATAACCAGGAGGGTTTCCGAGGCTGTAGGTGGCAGGTGGCAGGTGGCAGCAGGCCTGATGGAACATTCCTGGCACTCAGGGCACGGATCCGATGAGGGAGCCCAGGGCCTCGTGGTCAGGGACGAAGGCTGGAAGGCAGGTGGGCCAGAACCCGCGGCTGGGGTCAGCGGGCCCCACCAGCGATGCACGTCCAGCCCTGGTTTCCAGGGCCACGGGCAGTGTCCAGTGTCCCTGGGGCCGCCGGCAAAGGCCAGGCAGGTGCCGAGTCTCATGGGGTCCGCCACGGTGGCGGTAGCTTCCTGGACTTGGGGCGCTGCCTGCCGGGGCTGCAGGGATGGCCGCCTACAGAAACACAAGGGCCACGCTCGGGGAAGACGGTGTCGGCCGGCAGCCTGGCTCAGACGCTCAGAGCTGCTCATACCGGACCCTCACTCTCCTCTAGGTTGGAAGGTTCTGCACAATCTTTTTTTTTTTTTTTTTTGAAACAGGGTCTTGCTTTTTTAGTTCAGGCTGGCCCTGAGCTCACTATGGTCGAACTCAGGACCTTGCGCTTGCGAGGCAGGCGCCGGAACCACTGAGCTAACCCTCTGACCCCGTGCACAATCTTTTTTAAACCATGTAAATTTTTAAAGAACAAGTATCCCAGTGCCCAAAGAAGCCACCTGGAGGGTGACACTGCCCCGTTCTCATGGCTGTGGCTGCCAACAAATGCCCAGGTCTTACTGCAGAAACAAGCTTATTCTACATATTTTTTAAAGTTGCTATTAAATTGTTTTTTTTTGTTTTTTTTTTTTTCTTAAAAAGTGAGAATCAGGTGGGAAATGCTCTCCCTCAGTTATTTCCTCCCCTGAGTCTTTGTCCGTCTGGTAGATTCTAGTGGGCCGTGTTCAGCACCTCGTCAGACACAATGGGGTGTGTCCTGTATCAGTCTGGGGTGCCTGCTGACCCCGGTCGGGTCATGTCCCATGAGACCCAGTGGAAGCCGAAAATGTCATTCAGTCAAAAACTCACTTGGGGCGTGGGCTGTAGCTCAGTGACGCTGCACTGCCCGGTACG
>PVIC010027155.1:0-23979 GCA_004025085.1 Thryonomys swinderianus
GACCACTGAGCTAACCCTCCGGCTCTTCTCAGTCTTTTTAATGAAATCAAAAGGGAAGCAGTACTCCCCAAATCATTCCTGGAAGCAAGCATCACCTTCATTCCAAAGGCAGAGAAAGATCCAACCAAAAAAGAAAACTGCAAGCCAATCTCTCTAATGAACATTGATGCAAAAATCCTCAATAAAATACTGGGAAACAGAATACAGAGAGTTATCAAGAAAAACATACACCCCAATCAAGTCAGATTTATCCCAGGGATGTAAGGCTGGTTCAACATACATAAATCAATCAATGTAATACCCTATATTAACAGGCTCAAGGACAAAATCTATATGATCATCTCAATAGATGCAGAAAAAGCATGTGACAAAATCCAAAATCCATTCATGATCACAGCCTTACAGAGAATTGGAATAGATGGACTTTATCTCAATCTAATACAAGCTATTTACAAGACACCAACAGCCAACTTCCTACTCAATGGACAAAAACTGGAACCTTTTACATAAGAGCAGGAACGAGACAAGGATGCCCACTGTCACCACTCTTGTTCAATATAGTGCTGGAAACATTAACCATAGCAATCAGGCAGGACAAAGATATAAAAGGAATAAGATAGGAAAGGAAGAAATTAAACTGTCATTATTTGCTGATGATATGATACTCTATCTTGAAGATCCTAAAAACTCAACCAAGAGACTGCTAGACTTAATTACCAAATTTGGTAGTGTTGCTGGATACAGGGTCAATGCTCAAAAATCAACAGCCTTTGTCTACACAAACAACAGACTCACTGAAAGAGAAATTGGGGAGTTAATCCCTTTCACAATAGCACCCAGAAAAATGAAATATCTAGGAATCAGTCTAACAAAGGAGGTGAAAGACCTCTACTCTGAAAACTATAGGACTCTGAAAAATGAGATAGAAAAGTAAATCAGAAAGTGGAAAGATATCCCTTGTTCCTGGGGAGGGAGAACCAACATCATCAAAATGGCTATACTCCCACAATTACTTTACAGATTCAATTCAATTCCAATTGAAATTCCAACGGTATATTTCACAGAGCTAGAGAAAATAATACAAAAATTCATCTGGAAACACAAGAAACCTAGAATAGCAAAAGCAATTCTAAGCAACCACGACATGGCAGGGGGTATTACAATCCCCAATTTAAAACTCTACTATAAAGCCACTGCAATAAAAACTGCATGGTACTGGCAAAGTAACAGACCTGAGGACCAGTGGAATAGTTTAGAAGATCCAGAAATAACCCCGGATACACTAAGCCACCTTATCTTTGACAAAGGAGCCAAACATCCTCAATGAAGGAAAGACAGCCTCTTTAACAAGTGGTGCTGGAAAAACTGGGCTTTAATCTGCCAAAAACTAAAGCTAAACCTATCTCTTTCACCATGCATAAAACTAAATTCACAATGGATTCGAGATGTAAACATTAAAACATAAACAATAAGCCTGCTGGAAAACAGGTTAGGTGAAACTCTTGGAGACACTGGCTTAGGCAGAGACTTTATGAATAAAACCACTATAGGACAAGAACTAACAAATGGGATCTCATCCTACAAAAAGCTTCTGCACAGCAAAAGAGGTTACTGGCACTGCTAAAAGACATCCAACAACATGGGAAAAAAATCTTTACTAGCTGTTTCTCAGACAAAGGAATATTATCTACAATATATAAAGAACTTAAACAGATCAGCCTCCCCAAGTTTAAAAGACCCAATTCAAAAATGGGCATCTGAAATGAATAGACACTTCTCAGAGGCAGAAGTCAAACCAGCTAAGAAGCATATGAAGAAGTGTTCAACATCACTGGTCATTCAAGAGATGCAAATGAAAACAACACTGAGATTTTGTCTCACTCCACAAAGAATGGCTGTGGGGAGAAAGGAACCCTTGTCCACTGTTGGTGGGATTGCAGACTTTTGCAATCATTGTGGACCATTTTGCAACCACATTTGATCTGTGTGGAGATTGCTCAGAAAAGTAGGACTAGAGGTCCCATTTGACCCTGCTATCCCCCTGCTAGGAATGTACCCAAAGAAAATTTAAAAATCACATTGGAAAGACACATGTACACCCTTGTTCATAGCAGCTCAGTTTGTGATAGCCCAATCTTGTAAACAACCCAAATGCCCATCATCTGGAGACTGGCTACTCAGTATTGGGTGTACACTTGTCCTTGATACTACTGACTGAACTAGTCATCAAGCTTGCCATTCCTGGCCCCAAATGAAGATGCTCTGAAGTCAGTGAAATGATGGTTGAACTGTGGACATGTGTCAGCCTGGTGCCATGTCTCCATTACTTTCTCACTGCTGGAATAAAATATCCAACACCTACAAATTAAAGCTGAGAAATTTTATTTTGGGTCACCACTTGTAGAAAGCAGCACCAGCAAGCTGCATCCTCCTTTCCCAAAAAACCCATGTGGAAAAAGTTTGGGGTTGTTGCAAAAGATTATGGTTAGTTACATCATAAATGTAACAATAAAAAATATAACAACTAACGCAATCTTTATATTAGCAACAAAGCATTTTTTTTCCTTTTTTTTTTTTTTTTGAGACAGGGTCTCCCTTTGTAGTTCAGGCTGGCCTTTAGCTCACTATGTAGCCCAGGCAAACCTTGAACTCAGCAGTCCTCCTGTCTCTGCCTCCCAAGTGCTGGGATTACAGGCGTGAGCCACCACACCCGGCACTGTGGTATGTGGCATTGATGGCTGGTGGGCGTGAGTCTCCACGCCCAGCATTGTATGTGGTTACCAGGGATTGAACTCAGGGCCTTGCACTTGCAAGGCAGGCACCAGAACCACTGAGCTAATCCTCCGGCCCTTTTTTTTCCTTTTTGAGACAGGGTCTCACTTTATAGTTCAGGTTTGACCTGAGCTCATTATGTAGCCCAGGCAAGACTCAAACTCAGCAATCCTCCTGTCTCTGCCTCCCAAGTGCTGGGATTACAAGCATGAGCCACCACACCTGGCACTGTGATATGTGGTATTGATTGCTGGTGGGTGTGAATCACCACGCCCAGGATTGTATGTGGTTACCGGGGATCAAACTCAGGACCTCATGCTTGCAAGGCAGGCACCAGAACCACTGAGCTAAATCTCCCACCAGCCACAAAGTCTTTTGACTATAAGCATACACAGTCTTTAGCATAAAACCAAACAAACAAATGAATAAAAGCAATAGCAATGTAGGATGAAAAGGCAACAAAATATCTCCCAATACCAACAACTCTCCCAAAGCCCGTACAGGATAGGACAAGGGGCTAAGCACTGTAAGCCACTCACCATTATTACTCAAAAGTAGAGTGAAGGACATTAGGAAACAGTCCAAAGAGATAATCAGGGGAATTAGAGAAGCTATAACTGAAGATATAAAGGAAGCAATAACCAAAAAGATATAGAAGCTCTCAGAAGACACTAACAGAACGCTAGATGAGTGACACAAAATTATACAAAACACAAATGATCAATTTACTGAAGAGTGTGCATGATAAGGTTTAAATCAGAAATCTGAGAATGAAATTTAAGAACTAAAATACAATGATGCCTTCAAATACCAACTTCTCAAAGGTACCTTAAAAACAAGAGAAAATGAAAAACTGATCCAACAACTGGTAGATAATGCAAAGAAGATTAATCCAAGAATGATTGGAATAAGTGAGAAATCAGAAAAGAGTACAAATGGCATTTTAAAACCTAATCACAGAAGTAGTGGCAGAAAATATCCCAAGTGTAGAGAAGGAAGCAAACACCCAGGTAAGTGAGGCACATAGAATCCCCAATAGCCACAACCGAAAGAGAACCTTCCCATTCACACTGTATTAAAAATTTCAGGGGCCAGGGATTTAGCTCTATGGTTCTGGCACCTGCCTTGCAAGCACAAAGTCCTGAGTTCAATCCCGATAACCACATACCACAATGACAGGCATGGTGACTCACACTCACCAGCAATCAGTACCACACACCACAATGCCAGGCATGGTGGCTCACTCCTGTTAATACCAGCACTCAGGAGACAGAGGCGGGAGTACTGCCATGAGTCCAAGGCTTGCCTGGGCAACATAGTGAGCTCAGGGCCAGCCTGAACTACAAAGTAAGACTTTGTTTTATAAACAAAACAGAAAAAAATTCCAGAGCCCTATGATAGGAACAAAAATCTTAAAAGCTATTAGAGAAAGGCAATAGATCACATACAAAGATAAGCCAATTAGAATACCATCAAACTTCCCTACACAATCTTAAAAGCCAGGAGGACTTGGAGAGAAGTGTTCAAAACTCTAAGATATAATAACTTCAATTCCAACCTATGTATTCTGAAGAATATCCTTTAAAATTGATGGAGAAATCAGTTATTTCTACAAGAAGCAGCACTTGAAGAAATTCATGACCACCAAATAAAAATTACAAAAAAATTCTGAAGGCTATCTTAGAAAAAGACAAAGAAGCCAACAACTTTTTGGTCTCTTGAATAAATGCACCTGGTGGGAGGGACAGCTAAGTAAAGGGGAAAATTTTTCTATGTCAGTAACAAGGAAATAATACAATGACAAGAATGAATCAATATCTCTCAGTAATAACTATTAATATCAATGTGAATGATCTCAGTTCTACAATCAAAAGACACAGATTGACAGTATGGATCAAGAAAGAAAATCCAACAAAACACAGCATACAAAAAACTTGTGTGATTTAAAAAGATATAAACTAAAAACAAAGAACACAAACAATATTCCATGCAACAAGAATGCAGAAAAAACAAGAGGTGATATAGTAATTTCAGACAAAATAGATTTCAAGCTAAGACTGTTGAAAAGAGATTTTTTTAAGTCACTATCATTAGTTAAGGGAATAATTCAAAAAGAAGTATTAATGATTATAAACAAGTATGCCCCAAATACTAGTTCATCAAACTTCATTAACTAAACACTGATGGACATGAAAAGCCAGATAAATACCAATACAATAGTAATAGAAGGGCTCAATCTACCACTGTCACAAAGAGACACATCAACTAGACAAAATAATCAACAAATAAATATCAGAGTTGAACAAAATCTTTGAACAAATAGATTTAAATATTTAGAGTGTTCCACCTAACAACAATAAAATACATTTTCTTTCAGAAGCAAATGGAACTTTCCTCAAAATAGACCACATACTATCTAGCAGAATGAGCTTAAGTAAATTCAAAGTATCAAAATTATGCCATGCATATTAACAGGTCATATTGCAATGAAACAAAAAAAAATCATAGCAAAATAAATCACATAAATTATGTTAACATGTGAAGCTAAACAATTCTCTCTTGACTAATCAATGGGTCACAGATGAAATTAAAGAAGAAATTAGTCTCTTCAATCAAATGATAATACCTGTATAATATACCAGAACTTAAGGGATGCAGTTAAAACAGTTCTAAGAGAGAAGATCATGCCAGTGAATTCTCACATCAGCAAAACAGAATGAGCTCCAAAAAATAACCTACTTATGTTCCTCAAGGTCCTAGAAAAACAAGAAAAATCCAAATGCAAAATAAAACAAGGAAATTATAAAGATTTAGGCAGAAATTAATGAAATAAAAACTAAAATATTACACACAAAAAAACAATGAAGACTTGATTCTTTGAAAGATTAAAGAAAATAGATAATCCTTCAGCTAATCTTATCAAAATAAGAAAAGACCAAAATATATGCAATTAGAAATGAAGAAAGGTGAAATCATAACATATTCTGCTGGCTTCCTATGGAAGCAGAACCAACAGTCTTGAGTAGGCCGATAACAGTAAGTGAAACTGAGTAAGTAAGATTAAAAAAAAAGAAAGAAAAGCACAGGCTCTGATGGACTCACTGCCAAATTCGGCAAGTACTTTAGAGATCTAAGTACTCTTTAAACTCCTCCATGAAATCAAAAAAGGACCAGTACTCCAAAAGTAATTTTCCTGGAAGTGACCATTATCAAGATTCCAAAACCAGAAAAGGATTTAATCAAAAAAGTGAGCTACAAGCCAATCTCTTGGATAAACACAGATGCAAAAATCCTCAGTAAGATGTTGATAAATGGAATATAGCAAATCACCAAAAAGATCATACATCATACCAAGTAGTTTTTATTACAGGGATGCAGGGATGGTTCAACATATGCAAATTAATAAATGTAATACATCACATGAACAAAAACTAGAACAAAAATTATTTGACAAAATCCAGCATACATTCATGATATTAAAAAAAACTGAAGATAATAGAAATAATGGGTCTTTTATCTTAACCTAACAAACATCATCTGTGTTTCAAACCAATGGCCAACAACATACAAAACTGAGAGAAGCTGAATGAAGCCTCCCTTCCAAAGTCAGAAACAGTATAAGGATTCCACTATCACCACAACAGTTTAATGAAGTTCTCAAAATATTAGCTAGCAATAAAACAAGAGAAAGATATCAAAGGGATATGCACAGTGAAGGAAGAAATTAAATTACTGTGAATTTCTGATGACACAATCCCACACACAAAATTTCAAAAACTCCATCAAAATGTCTCCTATCCACATTCTGTGCTATAGCAGGATACAAATTCAACACTCAAAAGAAAATAGCAATCCTTTACACCAGTAACAAACTCACTGGCAAAATGTCTATGACAAAACTTACCTGGTGTGCAGAAAAAAAGTTACCTAAGTAATTCAAAGTGATACTGTGAATCGTGTATTTAGCTTGTTAGCATATAAAGCCTAAAGTCCTCAGAATCGCCTAAATGACAATGTTCTTTTGTGTGCTAGTGAGGTGGCTGATGTCTGACACCCCCGAAACAGCTTTAGTTAGAAGACTGATCATAGAGCTGAAAGACTATGTAGAATTAGACTAGATTCTGAGGGTTGTCAGATAGCTGAACATGTAACATTCCTGGAAACATCCTGAAACTTCTATAGCCTTTCCTCCATACTTGGACCTATGCATCTCTGATAGTTAACACTGTGTGTCAACTTGACTATGAAATGGTCAACTGATTGGCTTATCACAGTTATGGGTATAATTGAATGGAGTTATTGAAGACGGAAGATTGATTCTGAGTGTGAGTGGCACCAATTGTTGTAGCCTAAACGGAATAAGAAGAGAAAGGCAAAGGAAAGCTCATTCCTGATTTTTGGTCCTTAGCTTCTCTTTCAGCATCTATCTCCCAGCTTCTTCAGTCTTGCAGTTCAGACTATCCAGCCTTCAATTAATGCCTTTACCTTTACTTCAGATATCATTTGAGCTTGAACATTAAATTTGCACTGTATTGCAGCCAAATTAATTATGAGGGTCTTGTTTGGGTTTCTGAAATCTCAGGCCTGATTGAAAAGAATGGGATCCTGTAAATTGGAGATATTTGGGAAATTCCTGACAAGGTTGGGGACACAGCTCTTAGATTGTAATGAAATTATTCTAAAAGAGAGATATCATGGTGGGGGCATCTCCACCCCTACTCTTGTGGTGTTGTTCTTTTCTAATATACCTAAGACAACTCTTCCAGTATTTACCAAGCACTGTGATGCTGACATTTTTCAAAACCCACCCTCACTACCCACTTTTGCTTCTAGGTTCAAATTGCAGAAGCTTCTTTCAAAGGTGGTATACAGAGTATGATCCATAATGAGATCTGCTATACATTCAAAGAATTTCTTGAGTTTTCCAACTCTTATAAGCAGAGGCCTGATGAGCAGGTGTGAAAATAGATTTTCAGGGATCTGGGATAATGATGGCAAACACACACACCTAGATCAAACTGAGTTGAGCTCACTAAATAAAGATTATGAATTTAATACTGCAGTTTGTGGAGTAAAAACATTAACAAGATGTTAGTAGTTTATTTGACTGCTTGACAGAAGTATGGATCTAAAGAGCCCCACAGTGAATGAATTAGAGATGCCTAATATTCCTTGGTTTACTGTTGGTGAAGGGATTCAAAAGCTCAGAGAAATGGGGGCAGGGAGTATATTTGTCAGTTTAAACCTAATCCTCCACCCTGGATAATCCAGAAAATGTCTATCTCTAACACATTGAGAAGCACATTTGGAAGAGGAGCACCAGCAGCCTTGAAGAGCCCTGTTCATTGCTCTTCTCTGCCAGGCCTTAAAGTGGGAACATGGTAACTCAAATGGGAAACTTAAGGGCAATGGGTTAATTAGATCCTAATGTGGCAGGGATTAAGCAGCAGCACTCTGCCACCAAAGACAAGGTACATGCACTTACCTTAATGGACAGCAGAAACAGCAAAGATGGAAATGGTCTGACACATGTAAACCTATAGCATTGGGAGATTAGCCAGGTTGTTCCCAAAAATGAAATAGACTGGAAGACTACTCATTTTTACTAGATCTGTCTAATCAAAAAAAAAAAATAGGAGCAAATGAACAGAAGCCTATCCTAAATCGTGATAACAAAGAACCGGAGCCCCTCCACCAATTCCTAGATTTGAGCCAGTTTTCAGATCCAGAACCCCTTCAATGAAGGAATGGCTGGGCTCCATGAGGAAATACCCTGATTCACCACCAAAAATTTATACAGTTGATCTTTCTCTCATCCTTCCACACAGGGGCAGACAGTCTTTCACCAGGGTAACTGTCCACTGAGGGAAAGGAAATGATTGGATATTTCAGGAACTACTGGACACTACTTCTGAACTAATGCTGAGGGAAAGGGATCCAAAGAGTCATGTGGCCCTTCAAGAAGAGTATGGGACAATGGAGGACTGGTGATCAGTGAAGTTTCATAAGGGTTCAATGAAGGGAACAGGGGAAGCAAAGGTAACTAGCACCTTTTCAGTTAAGTTCTAGTCTCCTGTGAGTCTGACAGCACAAGACAAAATAATTAATAGACAGACAGAAATGACCCTTAGAGAAGAAGCTGAGGTTGGGCTTGATCCATACTACTCTTGGTAGCAAAGACCTCAAGCCTGAGTTTGTCACACCTTTTTTTTCCCTGACCCAAACTTGCCACACCTTTTTATTTTATACTTTCGGAAAGACCCAGAGGGCAGGGCAGACTCCAGCAATAGTCTCTGAAAAGTCATGTAAATGAAGATCCCACAGGTCAGGGTAGATGCTGGCAGTAGTCCTTGAGGAATTATGTAAATGCTCGTGTAATTCTGCCCTAGAGCATCACAGCATGTGGGACTACCGGAGTCCCTGCTGCTACCAGAGGTGAAGACAAGCGTTAAGTTCCCAAGTCTGTCTGCAGACAAGAAAGCCTGATCCATTATTTCTCCCAAATAGGTTTTTTCCCAACAGTCCAACCCACAGTGGGTCCCGTAGATCTCCAAATCCATCCTGCAATTATTTCCCCTGCTCCAGAATGCATATTTGAAATAGATATGCTTAGTACTTGTCAGAACCCTCATACTGATTCCCCTTCCTGTAATGTAAGGTTTCTATGGTTGGAAAGATCAAATGGAAGTCTTTAGAGTTGTTTTACCTTGGAAAATAGTAAACTAAAAACAATATTGCATCCCTGCAGGGATTGTAGAGATTAGTGACACTATCAAGGACCTGAAAAATGTATGGGTGGTGGTGCCAAACATATCCCCATTTAATTCTCCTATTTGGTCTGTGAAAGGTGGACAGATTTTGAATAGTGAATTACTCTAAGCTGAATCAAGTGATGACTGCAATTTCAATAGCTATACCAGATGTAGTCCCTTGCTTAAGCCAATTAACATATGTCCTGGTAGTTGTTTTACAACTTTTGATTTGACAAATGCTTTCTCCATAACTACTGATAAACCCCTCCAGAAACAATTTATTTTTAGATGGCAAGCACTGTCCTATCTTAGAGTTATATTAATTCTCCACCCCTATTTCATAAGAATCTTGATCACCTTCCTCTCCAATAAGATAGCACACTGCCCAATTACATGAATGATATAATTCTGATTGCACCAAGTAAGCAAGAGGTAACAGCTACTGTGGACTTGTTAGTAAAGCTTGTTCAGTTAGTAAAACTTAAGGTCTTTTTACCTCAGTGAAATTAGTAGGAGTCCCGTGGTGTAGGGCATGTAGAAATATATGTTACATTTGTTATGGCTTACACCTAGAAGTCTCCCCAATGCCTCATGCACTCATTTGTGGGACTTTTGGGAGGATCATTAATATGCGATACTGTGTTATGGATGTGGTAACTGGAGTAGTTTACTGGTTTAACGTGATTATGGGTGATGAAATCACTAGAGAAGGAAGCCCCTGGGTGTGAGTGGCACATGCTGGGTGTTAGTCTTACCAACCAATAGGCTTATAGCCTGGTTGATATATAAAGGGTTTATATAAAAGGCAGATTTACTGTTTCCTGTCTCCTTCTCACCTTACCAAGGATTATTTCTCTTCTTCCATTCCACCTTTCCTTGGAATCAGTCAACTATGGACTGAAAGCTCTATACAAACTGTGAAGACAAAAAAGGCTTTCCTCCTTTAATTTGTACATATTGGATATTTTACACCAGCAATGAGAAAGCAAACAAGATACCTTTTTAAGGTGAAAGGTAAGTTATCGCATCTGGCTTCCCCTACAATCAAAAGAGAAGTATGATATATAATGGCCTGTTGAATTTTTTTTTTTTGAGACAGAGTCTCACTTTGTAGTTCATGCTGGCCCTGAGCTCACTATGTAGCCCAGGCAAGCCTCGAACTCGGCAATCCTCCTGTCTCTGCCTTCTGAGTGCAGGGGTTACAGGCATGAGCCATCACACCAGGCACTGTAGTATGTGGTATTGGTTGCTGGTGAGCATGAGTCACCATACCCAGCATTGTTATATGTGGTTACCAGGGATTGAACTCAGGGCCCTGCGCTTGTGAGGCAGGTGCTGGAACCACTGAGCTAAATCTCCAGCCCTGCCTGTTGAAGTTTGAAAGCAACACATTTTTCACTTCTATGTTTTATTCTGGCCCATTTGCTAAGTGATTTGGAAAGCTGATAGTTTTGAGTTGTTCATAGAATAAGAGAAGACTCTGGAACAGGCACAGGTTCCTGTTCGGGTTGTTCTGACTCTGGGGCCATGAGATTCAGCTGGTCCAGTGACACCTGAGGTGTCAGTGGTAGATAGAGACACTGTTTGGAGTCTCTGGCAGGGCCACATAGGTAAATAACAGTGCAGGCCAGTAAGATTTTGGAGAAAAGCTCTGCCATCATCTGTGAACAACTACTCTCCACTTGAAAAACAACTGGCCTGCTACCAGCCCTAATGGAAACTGAACACTTATTCAGGGGACTCTAGCTTACCATGAGCCTTGAGTTGCTTAACATGAGCTGGGTATTATCTGCTCCACCAGTTCCTAAAATTGAATGTGCTGAGCAATAGTCCCTCATTAAAAAGAAGTGGTATATACATGAGGAAGCTGGAACAGGTCCAGAAAGCACACATAGCTAGATGAAATTGCTCAAATGCCTCTGGTTCCTGCTCAGACTTTCCCAGAATGCCCCTCTGGCCTCATGGCATATTATCATATGATCAACTTGGCCTTGGTTTACAGACTACTCTGTGCATTAAGTAGATACCACCCACAGGCAGATAGCTGTAGCATTATAACTCCTTTCCAGAACATTCCTGAAGGACTATGAATGGATGTCTTCAGAATGGGCACAATGTCAAGCAGTGCATTTTGGTAATGCATTTTATCTGGAAGAAAAAATTATCAGATATGTGACTGTATAGTGACTCATGGGCTGTAGCCAATGGTCTACCAAAAGGTCAGGAACTTGGAAGGAATATGACTAGAAAATTGGTGACAAAGATTTGGGGAAGAAATAAGTGAATAAACCTTACCATATGGGCAGAGGATATAAAGGTGTTTGTATTCCATGTAAATACTCATCAAAAAGTGACTTCATGGAAGAAAGACTTTAATAATCAAGTGGATAAGATGATCCATTGTGCAGCTAGCAATCGACCTCTTTCTTCACCCATCCTGTTATTGTCCAATGGGCTTATGAACAAAGTGGCCATATCAGTATGGACAGAGATTAAACATGGGCCCCACAACATGGCCTCTCACTCCCAAGGGTGATCCAACTACTGCCACTGCTGAATACCAAATATGACTTAATAATGGGAAAAGGAGAATATGCTTGGAGTGCAGACCTCTTACATGGCCTGCTAGTATTATCATGCCATGTTATTAAAGTTAATTGGAAACTACACTCCAGGCAGGATAACAAGTGGCCCAGAACCTTCAGGGATAAAGGTATGACTTATGCCCCCAGGGAAAGACCAAAGCCTGCTGAGATGCTTGCTAAAAACCATGAGAGTACAGAATAGGTAGTAGAAGGTAGTTCTAGATACTTGTGACAATGTTACTAGCTACAGGAGTGAGGAATATAACCAAACCCTCTTATTCTATTAATATGCTTTCTTTGTAATATAATGTTTATAGACTGATTATTAGTTCTTAAGGACTGTTAAACTTATGATATAATGTTTAAATTATGAAACACTAGACATAAACATCACCCAAGAAAACTTTACCTCCTATTTTGGGAGCTCATGTATTTTCATTTGTACACAGAGAGTTGTACAGTGTAGGCTTAGGCATAATTATGAACTTATCTTTGTATCTGGAGACTAAATATGGTTTAAGGAAATGTGTCTAGTTGTCAAGTTGTCAAGAGAAGAATTATGAGTTAACTGTTGTGTCATTTTGAGAAAGAAATGTCCCACTTCTTGGTTTAGCATACTTATAAGTGTGACTAAATGGATTCATTGAAAATGGAAGAACGACCATGGGTGAGTGACACCAACCAATAGCTTATAGCCTGAATGGAATAAAAAAGAGAAAGAAGTAAAGCTCACTTCTCTTTCTTTGGGAAACTTCCAGGCTGCTTCCACCTTGGACTTTCATCTGGCTTCCAGAGCAGACTCTTCTTCAGCCTGCAGCACAGACACTTTAGCCAGTCAATAAGAGACTTAAGTGGGTCTCTACAGTAAACTCTAGGCCTTTGACTTTTCATTGGATTATTCAGATCTCTAGCAGGCAGACGGCCCTATGCAGTCATGCCTAACCACAAGTGGCCATTGAAGCTTACCATGTAGATCCATATATATTAAATCTGTTTCTTTACTAATCACTGATTGCCACACATCTCTTTATTTGTATCCTTTAAACTTTTAAGTATTAGTGTAGTGTTCTCCTTAGTTCTGTGAGCTCTTCAAGAAAATTAATCAAATCAAAATTAATGGAGACAGCCTTGGGAAATGAGTGCACAAAGCTTGGAATCTGATGCTATCTCCAGAACTATTAAATTAGAGAACATCTAGCCAGTGTCTGCTACAGACCTGCCTCCTTGCTGATGAGGAGAAATCCCCACAGCTTTTGGGGTCACAGAGGTCTTTTGACTAACTGTTGGGATGTGAGAACAGAAAATACACACAGGTTGTTTTTCCAAATTCTTCCAAGCTTTCTCCTTTCTTTAAGTCACCAGCAAATATCATAAACACCTAAGTCTTCAGTGAACTACTTTAAGCCAAGCTAAATAACTGAATTAGACTGTCTATATATGAGTCTCTAAAATATTAGTTGCACTTAGGACAAAAATTGTTGAAAATGCTTAAAGTATTCAACTACATATGCACACTGTTCTTGAAGGTTTTATGAAAAAGAAACTATTGAAAACAAACAAGAAGCTTTTGAAATTTATTAATCTTAAAAGTGATCTGAAAAAAAACTAAGCAGTGAGACCTCTATGTACAGGGTTTATTATGGAATTTCATATCTATTAAAGAGAATGCTTGGAATATCTTATCTATTAAAGAGAATGTTTGCATAGAGCTCTATTTTAACTGGATAAGTTTATATTCTTAACTGTAATGAAATAAAATTCAGATGACCTTCTGATTTTATAACTTAATTTGGCAACACCACCAAAGACTCAGAAACAGTATGTTCAATGTTTTATTATATATAATTTTTGTTAACTACTCTAAAAGCCCATAAGATAACTCTTGTTGATATACTTGAATTGGCATATTAAGATTAAAATTAAAGAGTAATAATATCCTGCAATTTGTAGTATGGTGTTAGGTACCTTACTATGTGTAAAGTGAATTTTGTCAATTAAAACATTGTGTTCTACATGAAGAACCTATTGAAAATAATTTCAATTTTTTTCCATAAATCAATTTTAAAAAATAATACATGCAATTTTGGGGAAAAATATATATTCAATTATTTAAAATATGTTCTTCAGAAAACACTAGAGACATAGGGGTAGGATAAGAGAAAGAAATGACGAAATCCATAGGAGCAATGAGCAAACTTTTTAAATAAATTTGAGTCCAGTAATAATAACTGTTGGTGTTAGAAAATTATGACAGTGGATTTTCATTTAAAATACTTCTTTTTTTTCAGACAGAGTCTTGCTTTGTAGTTCAGGCTGGTCCTGAGCTCACTGTGTAGCCTAGGTAAGCCTCAGACTCAGCAATCCTCCTGCCTCTGCCTCCTGAGTGCTGGGATTACAGATGTGAACCATCACGCCCAGCATTATGGTATGTAGTACTGATTGCTGGTGGGCATGAGTCATCACACCCGGTACTGTGGTATGTGGTTACCAAGGATTGAATTCAGGACTTTGCACTTGCTAGCAGAAGCCAGAACCACTGAGCTAAATCTCCAGTTCCATTTAAAATACTTTTAAAGCATATATTTTCCTATTTTATTTAAGTCATCTATAAATTAAATTTGCATGTTTACAAATTATTATAAAGTATATCAGCTACATCATACTGTTGTTTTAATCATCACTTATAGAAAACTCATAACTGTGCTCCAAGTTAGGCAGCATGAGGCACCTGTTACACCCCAAAATAAGTGTACCCCAAATCTCAACTAGTGTCATTGCTCTCCCTACAACAATAGCTAGCAGGTACTATACAACACTACTTGCTATTCACTTTCTATTTTCTGAGTATCTGCTGTATGCCAGAGGGAATATAAGTAGCCTGACAAATGTAAGACCTAGTTTTCCTCATTTTCAATTTATAAATAAAGGGAATTAAATTAGGTCCAAATGGCAGGACCATTCTGGGTGGAGAAGAAGACAATCTATCACAACTACATTGCCCTGACAAATGGTGCCATCACCAGGGCATTACATTCCAGAGTCCATGCACTGCACAAAGTTACATATCATTCCTTTATTCCTTTTTCACTTCTTACTTTTTTCAGTGCTGGGGATCAAAACTAGGGCAGGGTACACATCAGACAAGTGATTTTCCACTGAGTTCCACCCCCAGTTTTTTCCTTACTCTTAACTCCTTGGTTGTAAGTTATTTCATTTTAAAATAGAAAAGCACTTTTCCTTTCACAGTTATCCATATCCTTCCTGGAGAGTGAGGATGATGGTGCCCTTGACACAGCTGTGATGCAGAGACACCTGATGGCACTATACCTGTAAAACATGAACCTTCTGCTAAGGGAAGTTTCCTGCACTGTCACCTCTACATAATATCCATGGAGTAGTCAAGTGACAGATGGGAAGAAATGACCATGAGTCAGTTGCTCAAACCTTTACTATGGCTTATCTCTAGATGTCTCCTCAAAGCCTCATGTGGTCATAGGTGGAGATGTGTGATGCTGGGATTAAAGGCGTGATTACTAAATCAGTCGACCAATGGGTTTGGCACCCAGTAGTTTAAACAGACTATAAAAGCAGGGGCAGAGTTGCTAAGGTCCCTTGCTGTCTTGCTATCTGCTGCCTGCCATGAACTATTTCTCCTTGCACTGCCCTCCTGCCAAGCCACCTTGCCTTGGAACTACCCAATTATGGACTGAAACTTCTGAAAACTGTAAAATAAATAAACCTTTCTTCTTTTAACTTTGGGTGTCAGGTATTTTGTTTCAGCAATGAGATAAGTAGTTTGGACACCTTTCCTGATGATGGGACCTTTCTAAACTCTATAAGTTTCCACAGAAACCTGCCTCCTGCCAAGTGCAAGTTACCCCATGACACTTGGCAATGAGAAACACACCAAGGGGCTCTCAGCATACATGAGTGTACTGAGAAAGGCAAAAGAATGGCATTAAAATTGTTACCAAGGCCACAGTGGTTCCTTCCATTAAGATGTAAATTTTCTGGGCTGGAGATTTAACTCAGCGGTTCCAGCACCTGCCTAGCAAGCACAAGGTCTCTGGTTTGATACCCGGTAACTACATACAACAGTACCAGGCATGGTGACTCACGCCCACCAGCAATCAGGACCACATACCATAATGCCAGATGTGGTGGCTCACTCCAGTAATCCCAGCACTTGGGAGGCAGAGAAAGGAGGACTGTTGAGTTTGAGTCTTGCCTGGGCTACATAGTGAGCTCAGGGCCAGTCTGAACTACAAAGCAAGACCCTGTCTCCAAAGAAAGAGAGAGAGAGAGAGAGAGAGAGAGAGAGAGAGAGAGAAAGTGAAAGTAAGTAAATAAGTAAGTTTTCTGATTCAAAATTTCTTACTGTTACATTCATTCCCTGGGAAGTTTAGATAGTGAGCTCAGGGACAGCCTGAATTACAAAGTGAGATCCTGTCTCCAAATAAATAAATAATATAAGTTTTCTGATTCAAAATTTCTTACTGTTACATTCATTCCCTGGGAAGTTTAGATAGTGAGCTCAGGGACAGCCTGAATTACAAAGTGAGATCCTGTCTCCAAATAAATAAATAATATAAGTTTTCTGATTCAAAATTTCTAAGTGTTATATTCATTCCCTGGGGAGATATCTACAGGTAATTTTATTTAAGAAAACAAACTAATAACTATTAAATGTGAACAGATTATAAGAAGGAATTGATTACCCATTCTTTATAAATGCATCAACTAAGTCAGAATGTTAAATGAGATTTTAACTCATTAGTGAGGATCATACAAACTGTGTTTGCAGAAGACTAAAGAAAGTGGAGAAGACTCATGCAAATCACCTTTGCTATTTCCCAGTCTTCATCACAATCCTCTCTGCCCTGAATTAGCACTGTGCTCCTACCAGGTTTTGGGCTCTGTTTTTCATACATACTAGGTAAACTCTATGCCTCTCTTCCTGCAGACAAGTATGCTTATCTGTAGATAAAAAGGAAGTTAGATAGCCACAAGATCACCAAGCTTATAAAGGATATGGTAGAATTTGAACCCAGAACCACCTAGCTCCAAACCATTCAGGATTTCTGCTGTGGGCCACCTCACAACACAGCTGCTCTCTTTCACGGAAAACTCTGTGCTTAGGTGCCCAGGAAAACACATTTCTCCACACAAATCATTATTTTTGCTTGCTTACCTTCTTTTCAGCTACTAGGGATTGAACCCAGGGCTTTCATTCTAAATCTTTTTGGTTGGGGGTAGGGTTCACTTGATTGTTTGTTTGTTTGGAGATTTTTTTAAGTTTTGAGATTGTTTGAGTTTTGATAAATTGCTAAATTGTGCATGCTAGGCTCAAACTTGTTATTTCCCTGCCTCAAGGTCCCGGAACACTAGGAGTATGAGTGTGTGCCACCAGGCACAGAGGGTTGCTTGGTTGCCTTTTTTTGTTTAATATAAGGTCTTTCTATGTAGTCCAAGGTGACCTTCAACTGGCTATGTAATTCAGTCTGACCTCAAACTCATAGTCTTCTGCCTCAGCTTCCCAAATGCCGGCATGATAGGTTATGCCCAGCTCTGTTTAATTTTTAATTATAAAATATATGTGACATAAAATTTATCATCTTAACCACATTTCAATGTACAGTTAAGTGGTGTGAAGTGTATTCATAATAGCGTGTTACCATTACCACCATCCATCTCCATAGCACTTTTCAACTTACAAAACTGAATCATCGTGCACTAATGCCTCAGTTCACCAATGTTTCTGTTTGTGAAGAATTCAGTTCATCATTGGAAGGATTCAGCAAAATTTTCCCCTATTCAAGAACACCACACTGGGTGATATACAAGACAACAGCCATCTTCCCTGCTCTGACACATGCTCATGGTTTCCTCTGGTCATGATGACAGTTGTAGACAGACTTGAGCATACTTGCTATGAAGTTTTTATGTTCTTTTCACCATATACAGTACTGTGTACCACTATTTAATCCAGCATGGCTCCAAAGAAAGTGCAGAGAGACAACAAAGGTGCTAGAACATGCAGAGCTAGTAAAGCAGGTAACTAGGATATAAGAGTCTAATGAAGGTGACAACAGTACAGAACAATAATGATGGTAACAGAAAATGCAGAGCAAGAACAGAAGGAAGATTTTGGAGAAAATAACCATTGAACTGAAGAAAGAAATTATAGTGCTCTGGGTGCCATTCCGTCCCTGGTGGTGGCAACAGCGGAGGTGGACTGAGGCCTGCACACTGGCCCGCTCCACCCAAGTGGCACAGATGACTCGGCTGCTCTGGGTGACATTCTGTCCCTGGTGGCAGCAGTGGCAGAGGCGGACTGAGGCCTGCACACTGGTCCGCTCCATCCTGAGAGGCACAGATGACTCGGCTGCTCTGGGCACCATTCCTTTTCTGGCATCGGCAGCGGTGAAGGTGGACTGAGGCCTGCACACTGGCCCACTGCACCCCAAGAGGCACAGACAACTCAGCTACTCTGGGCACCATTCCATTTCTGGCAACAGCAGTGGTGGAAGTGGACTGAGGCCTGCACACCGGCCCGCTCCACCCCAAGTAGCACAGACAACTCAACTGCTCTGGGCGCCATTCTGTTCCTGGCAAGGGTGGTGAACTGAGGCCTGCATACTGGTCTGCTCCACCCCAAGCCAGCACAGATGACTTGGCTACCCCAGGTGCGACTCATTCTCAGTGGCACCAGAGGACTGAGGCCTGCCCACCAGCCCACTTCACCCAGGAGCCATGCAGTGAGGAGTCAGGTACAAACCCCAGGTGCCATCCCCACCACAGAGGATTGAGGCCCGCCGAGCGGCCCCAACCCCATCCTGGAGCTGCGTTATGAGGACCCAGGTCCGAGAGGAGCCAGAGCCATTTCCTGCATCCCTCCACATTGCAGCTTCACTGAGAGACCAGGCAAGATAAAAAAAAAAAAGTGTGGGGGGAAACTAGCTTCTATTTTGCCATCTACTCCTAGATCCCTCTATTCACCTCTTCACCCCACAGCCTCTCCTATTTTCTTGTCAGAAGCAATACCCAGAAGTAAAAGACACTTAGGCTGCCCTATATCTTCTTCTATACTACTATAAGCAGGTGTACAAAGTCTCCAATGGTCTTACAGCATACAGTTGGTAAGGTTTTATATACGCCCTTTTTTTTTCCTCTATTACCCACTGGCATATATGAGGTTCTAGAGTATAGGTGATCTTCATAAATCTGCTAACCCTATTTCACTCTCCTTCTGTCCCCCTACCTCCCTGATTCCACAGTGACCTCTTATTGCCAAAGGGTTCGGCAGGTGCATTTATGATCTGCAGGTTGTATACACATTGCTGATTAATTCTAAATTTTGGCATAGGGGCATAGAGGTTACTCATAAGCTCAAAGTCTCAAGAATAGCATTTAACAAAATTTTCATTTTATTTACTGTGTTAAATACTGATATTGGTACTGATTGTATTATGGTAGCAAACATGACGTGATTCTTCTGCTCAAATACCTCCCATGATGTGTCAGAACTGAGAACTTTGAAGAGTCATTACAGATTCAAGGAGGACACCCCAGGAAGGTGCCACATCCAAAGAGCCCAAAATAATAGAAAGAAAGAGACCTGCAACAAACATTGCCCTGTCATCAGGCAAAGAATAGCATTAGTAACAACAAAAGAGTAGAAATGACAAAATATACCAAAAAAAAAAAAAAAAACAGACACAAATAGCACCACCACAGGGAAATTCAGAGAAAAGAGAAATAGAGCAAACTGAAACTCAAGCACCAGGACTCTTGGAGATGGTAACTAAAGCAGAACTAGTAAAATGGAAATCAGAACTCATCTCTGAGATCAAACCAGGAATGCTGTCTACAGTGAAAGACATCATTAAAGAAGAGATCAGTGAGACAATAGAATCCAAGATAAAAGAAGCAATTGAACCTTTAAAACAGCTTCAAGCAGAGCTCCAGGGAATGATGGAGAACGAAAGCTTGCGAAGTAGGATGAAGGAAGCAGAGAACTGAATCTCAGACCTAGAGGACAGCATAGCAGCCAATGAGCAGGAAAGATATGATCTATGGAGAAGAGCAAGGGACCATGAGAAATCAATTTAACAGCTTCTAGATGACTCAAAGAAAAATAATATAAGACTGATTGGAGTCACGGAGGAAGCAGGAGACAATGTAAAAGACATAAAAAAAGGTATTGTCAGAGATAGCAACAGAAAACTTCACAGGAAAAGAAATAGACATACAGATAAATGAGGCCTGTCGGACTCCAAAATGATGTGACATAAAAATATGTAGACCTAGACATATAATTATCAAGTTTCCAGATGCACAAAAAAAGAATGAAATACTGAAAGCAGTGAGAGAAAGGAAGAAATTCACCTACAAAGGGAAGCCCATTAGGATCACAGCAGACGTTTCAACACAAACACTCAATGCAAAAAAAGCCTAGAGGGAAGTATTTCAAGCATTGCAGGAAAACAACCTCCAACCTAGACTGTTGTATCCTGCAAAACTATCTTTCAGAATAGATGGGGAAATAAGACACTTCCATGACAAAGAGCACTTCAAACACTTCAAAAATACGAAACCTGCACTTCCAAAAAGAATATCTTGAAAAAAACACAGAAAATTCCATACCTACGAGACCCAGGGGAGTGAATTCATTGGGGCAAACAAGGAACTAAATAGAGAAGGGGAAAAGAAGGAAGAAAAAAAAAACAAGAACAGGAAAACATGGCAGCTCTGAATATGTCCATATCAGTCATAATCATTAAAGTCAATGGCCTCAGTGGGCCAATTAAAAGACATAGACTAGCAGATTGGATCAAGAAGCAAGATCCTACAATCTACTGCATACAGGAAACACACCTAATTCAGAAGGAAACCCATAGACTGAAAATAAAAGGTTGGAAAACAATCCTCCATGCCACAGGAAACTGCAAAAAAGCAGGAGTGGCTATCTTGTTTGCAGATAAAATAGATTTCAAACCAAAACTGATTAAAAGAGATAGAGGGTCACTATATCCTCGTACAAGAAACTATCCAAGAGAAAGACATAACAATCATAAATATTTAGGCACCAAACTCTAATGCACACAGCTATATAAAACAAACATTATTGGACATGAAAAGCCAGTTAACCATGAATACAATAGTAGTGGGGGACTTCAATACTCCACTGTCACAAATTGACAGATCAACTGCACAAAGAATCAATAAGGAAATACTTGAGCTAAATCAAACTTTTCAGCAAATGGACCTATTAGATGCCTACAGAATTTTTCACCCTACAAAGCGAGAATATACCTTCTTCTCAGCTGCTCATGGATCATTCTCCAAAATAGATCACATTCTAGGCCATAAAATAAGCTTAAGTAAATGCAAATGAATCGAAGTTATCCCCTGCATACTATCAGATCATAGTGCCTTGACACTGGAGCTGAATAGCAGAAGAAAATCCAAGATCCTCACAAACATATGGAAATTGAACAACACTCTGTTAACCAACCAATGGGCCACAAAAGAAATTAAAGAAGAAATTAAACAGTTTCTACAACTAAACGACAACCCCAGCACAACATACAGGAATTTATGGGACACAATGAAAGCACTTCTACAAGGGCAATTCATAGCAGTGAATGTATACACTCGGAAAATAGAGGAAACTGAAATAAACAATCTAATGGTAAATCTCAGACAATTAGAAAAAGAAGAGCAAAACAAATCCAAAGCACATACTAGAGAGGAAATTATAAGGATCAGAGCAGAAATTAATGCAATGGAGACAAAGAGAATAATACAAAGAATCAATGAATCAAAGAGATGGTTCTTATGAAAGGATAAATAAGATTGACAGACCCTTAGCCAACCTTATCAAACAAAGGAAGGAAAAGACTCAAATCCATGCTATAAGGAATGAAGATGGGGAAATCAGCCCAGATCCAGAAGAAGTCCAAAGGATAATAAATACGTACTTTGAAAATCTATATTCCAAGAAGATGGAAAATCTAGAAGAAATGGATAGATTCCTAGACTCATATGAACTTCCAAAGTTGAATCAAGAGGATATAAAAATGTTAAACAACCCGATATCAGTCTGGGAAATTAAAAATGTAATAAAAAACCTACCAACAAAGAAAAGCCCTGGTCCTGACAGTTTCACTGCTGAATTCTACAAAACTTTTAAAGAAGAGTTAATACCAGTACTTCTCAATCTCTTTAATGAAATTGAAAGGGAAGCAGTACTCCCCAAATCATTGCTTGAATCAACCATCACCTTGATTCCAAAGGCAGGGAAAGATCCCACCAAAAAAGAAAACTACAGGCCAATCTCTCTAATGAACATTGACTCAAAAATTCTCAATAAGTCGTGATAGCTCAATCTTGGAAACAACCCAAATGTCCATCAACTGGAGAGTGGATAAAGAAGATGTGGTTTTTTTACAAAAAGGAATATTACTCTGCCATAAAGAATGACAAGATTGATCCATTTAGGTGCAAATGGAGACATCTGGAGGATATACTAATAAGTGAAATCAATAGATCACAGATAGACAATTCCTGGATCTTCTCTTTGGCATGAACACCTGTAGGTACAAATGAGTTCTAGAAAGTCGGACAGCTTTTATAGAGTGGAATATTTCTATAGGAAACTTGGTGTGGGAATGTGATGAGGAGAAGGAATAAATATGATACAGAAAGAAAATAAAAGAGCATGTAGAAAGGGGGGAGGAGGGGGGAGTGGGTAGGGATATGGGTAAAAATGAGAATTAACTTGTGGCATATACTGGTACAAATTTCCCAATGTTATATGTGATTTTGAGATGTACATAAATTGTACCAATAAAGAATTCAATTAAAAAAATTCTCAATAAGATACTTGCAAACAGAATACAGAGAGTTATCAAGAAAATCATACACCCTGATCAAGTCGGATTTATCCCAGGGATGCAAGGCTAGTTCAACATATGTAAATCAATTAATGTAATACACTATATTAACAGACTCAAGGACAAAAATCATATGATTATCTCAATAGATGCAGAAAAAGCTTTTGACAAAATCCAACACCTATTTCCCTACAGAGAAGTGGAATCGATGGACTTTATCTCAATTTAATACAAGCTATTTATGAGAAACCAACATCCAGCATCATACTTAATGCGCAAAAACTGAAACCCTTTACACTAAGATCAGGAACAAGACAAGGATGTCCGTTGTCTCCACTCATTCAATATAGTGCTGGAAATATTAGCCATAGCAATCAGGCAGGACAAAGACATAAAAAGAATAAATATAGGTAAGGAAGAAGTTAAACTGTCATTATTTGCTGATGATATGATATTCTATCTAGAGGATCCTAAAAATTCAACCAAAAGACTACTAGACTTAATTACCAGGTTTGGTAATTAAGTGTTGCTGGATACAGGGTTAATGCTCAATAATCAACAGCCTTTGTCTACACAAACAGGAGACTCACTGAAAGAGAAATTGGGGAGTCAATCCCTTTCACAGTAACACCCAGAAAAAAGAAATATCTAGGAATCAACCTAACAAAGGAAGTGAAAGACCTCTACTCTGAAAACTATAGGACTCTGAAAACTCAGATAGCAAAGGAAACCAGAAAGTGGAACAATATCCCTTGTTCCTTGGTCGGGAGAACCAACATCATTAAAATGGCTATACTCCCACAACTACTATATAGATTCAATGCAATTCCAATTGAAATTCCAACAGTATACTTCACAGAGCTAGAGAAAATAGTACAAAAATTCAACTGGAAACACAAGAAACCTAGAATAGCAAAAGCAATTCTAAGCAACCACAGCATGGCAGGGGGTATTACAATTCCCAATTTAAAA
>PVIC010027156.1:0-24040 GCA_004025085.1 Thryonomys swinderianus
CCCCCTCTTCTTTCTCTCCATTTATTCCTCTGTGTGTTGCAAACAGAACCCAGGACCTCCTGCCCCCTGCCATGCCCCACCACTAAGCTACACCTGTCATCCTAAAATGAATTATTTATAATTTTATTATTATAATATTTGCTATAGTGCTTTTGTAGATCTCCTCATTTTATTAACAATGTCTTTGAAGATTTGCTAGATTTATTTTTTCAAAATCAAGAATAGGTTTTTATCAAATTATTCTATTTTGCATTATGTGGGCAGTTGTGCATTATACTTTGTCTTATAACCTCAAGTAACTACATTAATAATTTTTAATGCTAAACCACTCATTAATTCCTGAGAGGAGATTTGTTTTGTTACACGGGTCTTTTTCTACGTTTTGCGTGGATTAGAATGTTAATATTTTTCTAGGATATTTGTATATAAAACTTCAATAGAAATAGGCTGTAATGTTAGATATTGAGGTTTTATTACCAATTAGTAAACAATGTCAGATATTCAACTTTCTACCTTTTCTTAAAGTATTTAAAAACTGAGATTTTTTTATAGCTGTGGAAGATTTGGTTAAATTCACTTTTACCATTATCAAGCCCCCCACCGGGTCCATTTACTTCAGTGCATAGATTGTATTTCTGTGGTATGTTTGGGGAACCGCCAAGCGCCCTAACCTCTAACTGGGCTCTGACCGTCCTCCAGTGCCAGAATGATCTCTGTAAACTTTAAATTAGATCATGTCACTCTCTAACGGTTTCTCATGACTTGCGAGGCCTTGAGTGGTCTGGCCCTGCTGCCTTTTCGACCTCACCTCCACCACTCGCTGCCGAACCGACCTGTTCCAAGAAAGTGGCCTCCCTCCGATCAGCTGGCCGCATTCCTACCGTGTCAGGCCAGCAAACACGGCTATGGCCTCTGCCCGGACTGCTCTTTCTGTGCAGCTGAGCTTGGCCAGCTTAAGACCACTCATGCCTTGGTTTAGATTTCAACTTTCAGGAAATGTTATTTTATTTCTTTATGTGAAAGATTGGCTTCTCCTTATGTCTTTCTCTGCCTGTGACTGTCTTGTGTATTTTGTATTTTACTAACTATTAGCACTATTTGAATTTGCAGTGTTTATCAGTTTATTTGTGTTAGTTGATTTTCATTGTCTTCACTACCAAAATATTAGCTCATGAAGGTAGGGACTGTTTCTTGTTATTTGGTCAAAGAAGTTTCCACCATTAGAATATATTTACTACTTTTAGCACATGGGCTCTCACAAATAACTACTGCATGACTAAATTAGTGAAATACGGAAAAGGTGACCTATTCCTTCCCAAGTATTAAATCCTAAACCATTGTATTTTCATCAATCATTCATTTACCACATTTGATCAATAAACTGCTTTGTGTGAGACATGATCTAGGACACTAGATACTCAGTGGTGAACAAATTCCTCTGCTCTCCCTGAGCTTAGACTCTGACAGTTGACAGCAAGAAGTATTTAAACAAGTAAATACATATGGGGGCTTGTGGCCTTCTGGTAAACCAACTCTCCAAAAAAAATAAATAAATAAAAACCCTCATAGTGGGCTGGGGACTTAGCTCAGTGATTCCAGCACCTGCCTAGCAAGCACAAAGTCCCTGGTTAGATCCTAGTAACCACACACCACAATACGGGGTGTGGTGACTCATGCACACCAGCAATCAGTACCATATACCATAATGCCAGCACACCTATAATTCCAGCACTTGGGGGGCAGAGGCAGAGGCAGGAAGAGGCAGGAGGATTGTTGAGTTTGGGGCTTGCCTGGGCTACATAATGAGCTCAGGACCAGCTGGAACTATACAAAGTGAGACCCTGCCCTCCCCCCAAAAAAAGCCCTAATAGGCTACTTTTTGCCCATTTCCCAACATGGCTTAACATGTTTTAACAACTGCTGGACAAAATTTGTGAAAATTATTAATCGGTTCTCAGGAACAGGTATGACTATGTTAGATACATTAAGTGTTATGAAAAACCGCAAAGTGGGAGCTTAAAGGAGGAAATGCTGGGGAGATCTATGGATATTTATACAAAGGGCTCAAGTAACAGGTGGGTGAGGACTTGGAAGAACTGAGGGTACAGCTGAGTGAGGATCTAGAAGGGAGGAATGGGAGGCACATGGGAGAGAAGCCACAGAAGCTAGAGCCAGGAGCATACCAAGAATAAAGCCCATTTCAAGGTTAGATCCCATTTCAAGGACTTCCACTTTAACTCTGAACAACACGGGACACTTTGGATTGGAAAAGGAATAACAAGATTAATAATGCATACTCTCTCAAATATTAATAAGTATTGTCATGTTCTTCCTGGAAAATAAATAACACACCCAACATATAGGAATCCTACTTAAGTCATTATGAACTTCAGCACAAAGTCTTTTCATAAACCTGTCGTGCAATTTTTCCTGTATGAATGTCTGCTACAGATATGTGAGCAGCAAATGGTTCTGAGGATAATTTAAAATGCTTGTTTGCAACTCCACTGATGCCTTGTATATCTGCAAACACAACTGTTTGTTTGGCAGATGCTGGTTTGTATTTACAGTAAACATTAACCGAGGATGACATGATGACATACTACAAATTTCCTTGGGAAATTCTTTGATGAGACCCACTTTCCTTTGTAAGGAGACATCCCCACATAGGTTCAGCAACAGGATAGGTGATTTTCATAGACTTTTCCAGAAAGCTTGCTTTCTAATGTTAGGGTTAGTATCAGTGGTTTTTGTGCAAACAATTTTTAGAGTGCCACAAAGCAGTTAATTATAGCTAAGGAATGTGGGTAACATGGCAAGAAATATCTTTGAATTTTGTACCTATAAAACCATATTGCTTTAATGAGATTTGTATATGAGATAGTTAATATCCACTTGGCCTTCTTACAAATGCCTATGCTGACAAGAAAAGGGCCCCGCAAGACAGCACGGGTGATTTTGCTCAGGCCCGTGAGAAGGAATGCAGAAAAAAAGCTAATGACTCCGTCTCTCTCGGAATGAACTCTTGATATCTGCTCAGCACAATGTAAAGCACTTTGTTGACATTATCTTCATAATTTCACTTGAGCTAAGTACTACTTACAGGTCGGGTTTGAAAGACTGAAGAGTGGTACAAAGTCATGGAGGTTGTAAGTGCACATTTCCCTGCCTGCAGTGAGAGAGCCAGAAGTAACTGAGCCATGCATGAAAATAGTGCCCTTTGCCCCAAAGATGTCTGTCCTTTAAAATCTTACAAATCATCCCACAGGTCACTTGAGGTTATGGCTGTGTTAACACACAACAATTGTACTTATTTTTAATCTATAACAAACAAACTGAATTTTCTAAGGCAGTTTCCACTCAACACTTACACTATGAATTGATAGAGTTTCCTGTGGCCAAATCACTCTGGGTCACAGGAAAGTTACACAAATACTTGTTGTCTTTTTTTTTTTAAGGACCTCTTACCCTCCCTAACAATGCTTTTTGTGAACTGTTAAGAGGCCCTATAATTTGCTTTATTTCCCACATGCATTTTATGGAGGAATATTTTCTTCCCACACAGCTATTCACAGAGTAAGTCCTTTGCAAGAGCCGTTTTAGGAAGACCTTCGCCAATTTCTACTTAAGCTCAGGTTTATGATGCAAGTGGAAGCACCATTTTCGCAGGAGAACACCCCTCCAAGAGTTTTGTGTGATTTCTAAAACACATGAGTCAGAACCACGCGTGTGTTTGTTTCTGCTTTAAAGACTCTGGCACTCATTCAGCTTCTGACAGAGATGTGTAGATCCTGCTAAAATCAAAGAACAAAACTGTATTCCTTGAAGATAACTCTTATCACATTCTGAGACACCACAGGGGTATTTTGTTTGTAACTGGTACGATATTGAACACGACCCAGAAACAAGCCTGCCTGGTTATAGACACTGACTGCAGGCAAGAAGCGTATTCCCCTGTGCTCCGTGCGGCATTTCCCCATTTAGAGGAAAAATATGTACATCTGAGTGTATGTGTTTCTTACAAACATGTTTGGGTTATTTTGGAATTATTAAAGTAACGTTGTCATCAGACTTTATCTCATCAGCCTCATTTCCCCCAGGAAACCCACCATCTTGCTGCCCAGAACCAGAAACAATTGATGGGGGTGTCCTCTTGTGGGCTGAAGCAGTGTGCTCCTCTTCTCTTTGAACAAATGGCCCAGGAAATCATGACCTTCCATCTAATAAAGGAAGAAAGCGCTGGTAGATAAAGCAAGGAAGGTTTCAAAGTTAGTAAGGGCTGACCCCCATCAGAGGCCTACCTACTAACCTTTGGTTTGAACGGTCATTCTAATTAATGAGCCAATTAATTAATTTCTGCCAATATTGTATCTACTTAGCAGATGGCTACTCAGTGTTTTTTACATTTCTGGACCTTGTCCTCCTCACAGGTCTGCAAGTTTGCTTCAAACTCTTCCTGTTTGAATTGGGAATTTATAAGATTGATGGTGAGAGTTAAGTGACGTTAGGCATATACAGAGCTGGATACAATGGCTGGCACACGAGAGAGTTTAATGGATCACAGAGATGGTAAAACTGAAGGGAGAGGCTCAGACTGTAGCTCAGTATTGGAACGCTTGCCTCGAACCTTTCTTTCTTACCCTGAAGGGTTAACAAGTTCAAAGATGTTTCTTTGTAGAAAGGGAGAACGAAAACCAGATGCTTAATTTTTTTTTAATTGTGAGACTTTCTAAAGTGCTCCTTGAAGTCTAGAGAATACTAGCTGTTTTGCACAAAAGATGCCATCTTCGAGGGGTATCATTTTAAGTCACATTAACCATGGATACTCTAATTCATTTTGGTTTATCAGATTAGTTTACAAATCACTTGGTATGCACCTGAGAGGGAAGGTGGAAGGTAAATTTCATGAGGAGAGATAAGAAAAGAGCGTAGGCTGAGAGACTCTGGGGAGGGCTACAGGAGCAGAAGACCCTTAAAAACAAGGGAGGAAGAAAAGAGACCCTACACTCTGAAATGCATTCCCATCACCCTGGAAGTAGTTTCTTTTTTTTTTTTTTTTTGAGGCAGGGTCTCGCTTTGTAGTTCAGGCTGGCCCTGAGCTCACTATGTAGCCCAGCCAAGCCTCAAACTCAGTAATCCTCCTGCCTCTGCCTCCCGAGTGCTGAGATGACAGGCGTGAGCCACCATGCCCCGTACTGTGGTATGTGGTATGTGGTACTGATTGCTGGTAGGTGTGAGTCACCATGCCCAGCACTGTATGTGGTTACCGGGGTCGTACTCGGGACCATGTGCTTGCAAGGCAGGCACCGGAACCACTGAGCTAACTCTCCGGCCCTGGAAGTACAGTTTTTATCACAGCCATTGCCCTTGAGCACACAGTCTTTCCTGGCCACTTTACCTCCCTGCAAACTGGCCCCTCTTCTCCCTGATACTCCAGGCACAGAGATCTTCTTACAGGCCTTCAAACTAAGCTAGCCATGGGCCTGAGTCCTGGGTCTCCTGCTGTTTGTCTCTGTCAGCAACCTTCCGGAGACCTCGCCCCAACACTCCGTCACAGTGGCCCCGAGGCCTCAACTCATTAGACAGCCTTCCCTGGCCAACAGACCTACAACAGCCCCAGATATTTTCTCACATGCAATTTCACTTTATTACAGCCACTACATTTACTGTTCCCAAGAATGTTTTATAACTTTACTCAATTCTATTGTCTGATTCCACTCCATTTTCCAGAATTCCACACACAGATGGTGTTTGGTTGTCTCTTTCACTATTGTATCTCTCACACTGAGATTTATGTCTGACATATAGAAGGCTCTCAAAAAAATTTTGGACAAATAAATGATTGAATAACAGCACCATCAAGATTATTCAAAGGGATATGCAAAAATGGCAAAGAATAACTTCACAAAGTTGACAGTTTTGCCTACAGCCAAAGCGGAATGTAGCATTCGTAACATTCATTGATATTTTCAGGACTAATTTTGACATCTCTGATGAAAGAATTGTTCCTTCATGCATGCAGTTCTATGAAATCCATTACTATTCTAATCAGTGTCTTGCTAATTTGGGTAGTGATTATTTTAAAGCACCATAAAGGTGTGTTTGAGCATGTGTTACAAGAACTTTCTATCTTCATGGTTCTATGTAATATAAGAGAGAAGTGATATTCTAATTTATGCACAGAGAATTCATAATCATATACATATTTGTTGTGTATTACATATTATCCAAAAGCCCAATGAAAAGCCTTTAAAGGATGCTCAGCAAAACATCATTACTTTTATTCTTCCCTCAAAATAAAGAAACAAATAATTACTTACCTTGTTTCATTTTCTTAGTGACAAATTTCATTAGTTTTAGGCGTTTTTCAAACCTTGCCATTTCCATATATCTGCTATCCTCTTATTTCAGAGAATGTCCGCTAACCCACAAATAAAACACACTACGCCAGCGTGTCAAACATAAGTTTTCATCAAGAGCTCAGAAACATCTTATGCTACAAACAGAATGGCAATTACGGATGCAAAAAACGTGTGGCTCCCTCAAGGCTTTTCAGAAATCTTGATTATTTAATCAGTGTTCTTGATTTGGGAGGCTAGGTAGTTGATGGGTCCCAAAATGTGTCACGTTGGACGTTATCCAGATGGAGTGCCAGTTTTCATTTGAGATTAAAGAGGTAAAATCCAACAAGAAAGGTTTTCTACTATCTCGGACTATAACTCAACTTATATCAGGTGACAAATAAAACCTGGCAGCCTGCTTTTCTCAGGATTTTAAAACAGAAACTTCACGGGACTGTCAGTCACCAAATGAGGTGATTAACTCTGGTGGTGATTAAAGTTTTATTCTATGTTTATCACTAACAAGTTTCTATTTTCTCTTCTCTCTTTTGTTTTTTGGGGGGGGGGGTTGATCTTTTATTGTAAGTCTCACTTCCTGTCCAAGATTTCATTGCAGCATTTAGGCTCTGATGCGTGCAGTTACTGGTGCCGCTTTGAAAGGTTTCCCAGTGGTTGCGCGCACAATGTACGCACAGCGCTCATTACGTACGGAGAACCTAGACGCGCTTCGTGTATAGTACAACAGCGGCATCAACTTCACTGCTGAGCAGATACTTTTCTGCTTCTGTTTTCGACTATTAACTGCTTAAATTTGTTTCCGTGTGGTTTTATGTGGCCATAGTTTTCTATTTTTTTTTTTTTAAACTTTGGGTCATTTATCATCTTTAAGATTGACAGCTATGCTAAAGAACAGATGTAGTTACAAGGAAAGTCAGGAAGGATTGGGACAATACCAAGTAACCCGGCAAAGACATGCTTCTGAGTACTAATACCAAGAAGATGAGGTGTGTGAGGTGAGTATGGAGACCTCTGAGAGGTCCGGTTACAGAGCAACCATGACCCAGGGCCATCATGTGTATTAAAAGTAGGACTCTGGCAATCAGGCCATCACCATGTTGGAAGTAGCCTTTTTCATGCTACTTCCCTTTTCTTAGTGTCTTTTGTATAAACATTTCTTCTAATTTCTTGTAGCAAATCTTGCCATCTCTCCTTCTGGTGCTTTAATAACCATTTTCCTTCCACCTGTAACACTCTTTGCTTTCCCTTTCCTCTTTCCCCTATGATCTTGGGGCTATCATGTTGCTTCTCTCTTAACTATAATTTAGATAACACCCCTAGCAATAGACTCTATGTATCCTGTACACCCAGCTGTAAGTCCCTTGAATGTAGGGATCATGCTGATCTTCACACATCACTCTGTGTCCTCCGCAGTATCCAGCATGATGCTCAACAGATATTTGCTGGAGGTTTAACTGCTGATGGGTGCAGATGGCTATGGGCATGTGGATCTAAACAGTAAATGGCTTCACTGTTGAACAATGAATATCACAGCACTAGAAAGAGTGATATACACAGAAATAGGGCTAACAGAATGGAGATAGCTGACAATGCTATACGAGGAGGGCCTAACTCTATAGTTAGGTCCATTTGCCAGTCCCTGGCCTGCTGGTTTAGATATTTAAGAAGCAGCTGATAGTAATAATATTTTCCAATCTCACTGCACTTCATACCTGAAGGATTTACTGAGCTTATAAACACTGATTAATCATCCTTGTCCCAGTGAGCTGGACAGAGTTATTAGGGTCATATTATGGAGAGGAAAACTAAGGCAGAGGGGGGTGAAGTGGTTAACCCCAGGTCGGCAGGGACTCTCAGGAGCTGGCGCCTACGTGCGCACGGAGGTTTGTGCTCACAGCTACATGTTTAGTCCATTAACCACGGATCTGGAATTGAATTCCTTCCTTGTGCCCCAGGAAGGATGAGCAGTTCCCCTTTCCATGACTTTATTCACCCCCACCTGCTCCAGCATCAGCACCACGTGAGTGTATGTCAGACATTCCACCTAGCATTTTCCAAAAATGGTGGACCCTTAAGATATGATCAGCCTGACATATGAACAACTTGCATTTTTTAGGTAAATGGAATGTTAATCTGCCTCTTGTTACCTATAACGTGTGCCCAGGTAAACATCCAGATCTCAGCTGTATTGACTTACAACCAACTTGAGTTACAACCCGCCCTCAGGAACCAACCAAGTTTGTGAGTCAACGTTTCATTGCCTTAAGTCAATGAATCTTAAAGAAAAACATATCTTGAAGTTTTACTTGCCCCATTTAAAAGATGATAAAACTGAGTCTCAAAAAACATTAGTTAACTATTATGTAGGAGATTTTGGATTCAGGCCATGGATTCTTAGGTGTGAAAAGCTATTTTATGTTCCACACCTGAAACACTTGTGACCCCTCAGGGCACAGGGGGCATGGTGAAGGATGGAGAGGTGGCAAAAACGCAGAGGGTAGCAGGGCACTCGGATGTAAGTCAGCCTTAAATTAAAAATCAGGGGAGAGTAAAAAGAAAACAACTAAAATATTCTCAAGATCCTAGAAAGCTAAGGCTGGATTCTAGCCTTTGGAGAGTGCAAGATCGTGAGAGATGAACTGACATCACATTCACTGTTACCACTCCTGGGAATGGAGTCCATGCTGTGAGTCTGGATGCCCTCCCTGGAGGCCCATGGAAGACCACCTAGGCCACCCCTTTTACCTCCTCCCTCTCAGCAAGATACACAAATCTAGCTCTTTCTGCTTGCATGTATATAAAAATGTTAACAACGAAGAAATTCACTACAATCCCACTTTGTTGAGGGAAAGTCTAAAACCTACCTAAATATCCAAACGGTGAATACTAATGTGAGCGAGCAAGATCTCACAGTTCCACACCCATTACTCATAATACACGAGAAGAGATTTTCAGTGTATCAGTAGTTCCACTACATGGACAAGCACAGAAAGCAAATTATGTAACCACAAATCTGTGAGACTTATTTTGAGAAATAAAATACATTAACATACAAGGAAAAATTGATGAGTTATCAGAGATAAGCAGTCGTTATCTGGAGAACAACAGAGAATTATGGGCATTGTTGTTTTGCTTATCTCCCCCCTCCAAACTTCTGAAATGATCATGTGTTGTTTTCATAATGAGAACAACAAAAGTTATTTTTAATTTTGAAAAAAAAAAAGAAACTAAACTAAAACAGATGCCTCTTGGGAAAGAATTGGTTTTGAACCACTGGATTCAAAAACCAGGCACCAGCTGCCATCTGATTATCTCAGCTTTAGAATAAGCCACTGACTCCGAAACACACCCAGGCATGTGGCCTCCCACCCGTCCTGGCAAAAAACAGAATGATTCACTCTGTTCCCCTCTACCTTACTCTGACATGGCAAAGATGGAATGTGCGTGATTTCCAAATCAAAATAGGCATAGTGCAGCAAGAAACACTTCCAAATGATGAAATTACATTAGAAGTTAAGACAAAATATGTTTAACTGGCTTTTAAAGAAATTTGGTGGAACACATTACTATAAACACTACATTTGGGCAGCCAAACAAACTTTGCCCAGAGAAAATCAATTTTACTCCTCAAACAATGAGAAAAATTACTTTAGATTCGACATTAAATATTGTCATATTTTTAAGAAGCATTTCTCTAACTCTGTAGAAATAGGAGTCAAAGGATGCCTTTGTTACCATGGCAACAGTCTCCTTTCGAAGTGCCAAGGATGAAATAGCATACTTTCCCTCTGCATAGATTTGGCCAATCAATAAACAAAAGACTTAATCTTCATGCATCCTGTTAGGAAAGTGGTCAGAGTGTCCATGATTAGTAAAAGGATGAGGGGGAGGTGTTCAAGAATTCTGAGTTCAATCATCCAGACTAATTTTCAACAGAGTTTTATTAACACTTTCTTCATTAGCAACCCATGAGGAAGACAAACTACTGCTAAAATTCTTACAGATTTTTGAAACAGAAGTATCCATGACACAATTTTAACATGCTAATGTATATGAAGGTGATCAACTCTGATTAAGAACATAAGGAAAATGGGGAAGTCACGTACACTGAATTCTTAGAAGTAATGATAAAAGTAGCTACTAATGTTTCCTGGACATTTTACTCTGGGCCAAACATGAGCCAAGGGTTTTACATGATTGATTAACTGAATTTTTCAAACAACCCCAAGATGTACTATATGGGTTTCTATTGCCATTTTGCAAATAGTGGGAAACCTGTTGTGAGTCCCATTTTCCCACCAGGAAAATCACACTTGAGACACGGGTAAGTGTCTTGAAGGCTTCTGTGTTGGGAATGCTGACCAGAAACTCCAGGTGAGCATTCTGTACCCCTATCCACTTGGTCAGCTCTTCCACTGACCAGCAAGATGACTAGTTGAGCTATTTTTCTTCTCTTAGGCCCAGACTCCTCATGTGCTGATCAAAGCTCTTGGGAGGTTACAGTTAAATAACATGTGCCCATAGAAAAACACGTAATGCCCTCAATACATGCCCCTTCTTTTTCTTTAAAAGCCGGTAGTTCCCAAGAACCAGTTTCACTTATTTGCAGACATTAAGAACTCCCAACTTTTTTAGCATGAAAGAGGGCTAGAATTATTAGAATACAACACAGTCGTTCCCTTTGGTTATGTGAAAATCCTAGGAGATATCTCAAATCTTGGAACATTTGGAACAATACACTACATTTTTAAGCACACAGGTAACTGTGACAAGGTTAACTGAGATGTTGGTCACGAGAAGAGGATAACTAGAATGAAACAAACATTTACTAATTACCACAACACAGAGTAGCCGGGCACAGACTGGCTCCACAATTCAGCGGTAAGCGAAATGGCCGAGCAAGTACCAGGCAGGGAGCAGACGGGGCACGAACATGTGAGCAGGGCTCATCCACACGCTGGAAGCGGCAAATAATCTCGTCCTGCCACTCAGGATCCCACTCAATTTGCGTCTTATATATTTTGCGACTCTGAAATTCTCTCCTTCATATCTTTTAAAACAATTATCATTATTGTGCTTGGCTGTAAGTAATGCGAAACCTACAAAGCAAAAGCAGGAGATGCACGTGCTAAACCTGATTTTATTTCAGGGTGCAGCTTCTTTCTGCAAGTGAACATGTATCTGAATTACCGACACATAACATGTGCACACATGAGCTCAGACACACACGTTTATCCCTGCAGGGTTTTTTTTTTTTTCTGGTTTTCCTACTCCTGTCACTGGAAATGGCCACAAGGCATGCGGCAGCAGGCATGGCAGCAGAGGGGAGGAGAGCGCAAAAGCAAGTCATCAGAGCAGTAGCTCCGTAGGCCTGGGGATTTCTGTAGCGTCATCGCTGTGAGTCTCAATTTATTCTGCTACAGCAGAGAAGAGTAAGTGATTTCTTCTAAAGAACTTTCCAGCAGTACCTGGTGTCTGTGGTAGAGATGGTTTTGTGAATGAAGGCAGTAGGTCTGCCTGTCTCAGCCTTGTGCATTGCTTTTATATTATGCTTTTTCATACCTGTCTGCAAATAACAAGTCACTTCCACCCCCAGCACTTGTGGGCTTCCTTTCTCCGAGATGACCTGACCCTCAAAAGGGGATTTACCAGAGTTTTCTAGGGGCTGGGGATTTAGCTCAAATGGTACTGTGCCTAGCTTGAAAGCACAGGGGCCCAAGTTTGATCCCCAGTACCACCAAAAAAACCAACAAAACAAACAAACAAAAAAAACCCACAAAACAAAAACAAAAAAACCCCAGATGTTTCTATAATTTAGCCTCATAGCCAAAAGTTGATATGAATTTCTTTGAATGTTTTCATTGAAATTTCTTCCTTAATCTTGTTCTGTGGAATACAGAGCTTCAAACTGGTGTTGGGGCAGCAATTATTTCTTTCATTCAAATGTTTCCCAGCATTAACAACAGACAAACAAACAAACAAACAAACAAACAAACTGAGTAGGCAAGCAAGAAAAAAATAAAAAAAAGAGAGAAAGGGAGAAACTTCAATAATCACTTATTTGGCACAAGACTATGTAGTCGTTTCACATCCCTAGACTTTAAGCAAAATATTTCTGTCACCTTTTCTGGTTTCTTTTTAAATTAATTCATATAGCACTTTTATTAGCGACCTCTAAGAAAGAAAGTATTTAGTATTTTGTTTTTTTGGTGATGCACAGAAAATCATGAATATAGTCCTTGAATTTCATACCCATATGAGCACAACATGAAGTTCATATTTACGCCATCTCTAAGGAATATTTTCCTAACAACCCCACAGAGGGACAGGGAAGTTCTCTTTCTCTGGTCACACAGAGATTATGCCATTTATGCCGTAAGAGAGACAACTGTCTGGCTTCTTAAACACGAGGTCTATTGTTGTCTCAAAGGCCAGCTACGGCTTCGATCCACCTGGACAGGCGTCTCAGAGAAACGCTTTCAGCACAGGGCCGACAAGGCTGGCGTTTCCACGCGCGACTCTGTGTCGGAACGGGAGACAACACGCTCCTCTCCCTGCTTTTCTAGAGCAGAGTGGGGACTCCTTCCTGCCCCAGGCGTATCCCCAAAGGGATTAGACAGGCTGCCCTGCTGGCTGAAGAGTGTTTTAATTTGAGGTAATCGACAGTGTTTAACACTCACTAGATCTCACTGGTTCTCTTAAAACTCTGGCAGCCTGACTTGTATCCTCACACAGTGACTGTCCTCAGTAGTGCCTAGAGGCTGCTCTTATTTCCAGGGCTGGGCACCACCCAGTGTCCCCGCTGTCCCTTTCAGAGTAAGAGGACTTACTCTTCTATGAGGCTCAATGTCGAAATCCCTGTAGCACCTTACAACTGGGCCACTTTGTCTACCTACTGTGGCTGAACTGATAAATACTGAGTAGTTGGTATGGCGTCGTCGGCGCACAGCCCATCCACATCACCTCAGGCACCGATTTTACAGCTAAGCTCTCCGCTGTGCTGTGCATCAACCCTTTCACTGCTGGACTGTGTGCATAATGATCAAGTGGCTCCCAGGAGCAAGCTCAGGACATCCATGGTAGCTTGGGGGGGGGGGAGGTGGTAGTGGGATTGGAGAACTGGACACAAACTGCTATTTTGCACCTCATGTGGAAGTGACTGTACCTGATATGGCTTCTGTCCAGGTGGCCCCCACCCCCTGCCCCCAAAGCCTCATGCAGTCATAGGTGAGGCTTCTGCAGAGGCAGCTGCATCTGGAGTGTGTGATGCTGGGACGCGAGGGTGTGTGATTGCCAAATCGGCCCACTGCCTGGTCTGGCTTCATTCCCAGGGTGGGTGCTATCCGCCCTAAGGCCTGGCACCCTAGATAGGGCATGAAGCGATGGGAAGTGGCGGCTGTGGTCCCGTGCTGCTCGTTGCTGCGGCTGCTCTGCGAAGCCCCTCTGTGACGCCAGCCTGCCTTGGAGCTGGCCGATGCGGGATCGAAACCTCTACACAGTGTGAGCTGAATAACGCTTCCCCCTTCAGCTCTGGGGGGCAGGTATTTTGTCTCAGCCATGAGTAAAGCAACTAGGATGGCACCTACTATGACCATCTGCCTTGGATTAAGCGTTGAAATTTGTGGCCCTGGCTCCAATGTTCGACTTTCTTTCTAAGCAGGTGGAGACAGATCAAGGTACCTGCTCTGGAAAGGAAACTACTCCTCAGCTCACAGCTATTCCAAACCCTTCTGCATTCAGTTTTTGCCAGTTACAACTTCGCCTTGGATTTTTTAAAAAAGCAATTTCCCGGAGAAAATGCTAAGTGGCATATGAATGACTTCAAATAGAATTGCTTCTATGCAGAGGGGAAAAAAACATGCCTATTGATAGAGAATATGAAGCAACTAAACTTTGTATTTCCGTCTTCCATTTGAGTGTGGCAGAGCTCTTAATTCATGAATCGCCACACTTCATTATGTTTTAATTTAAAATATTAGACTTCTCTCCACACATAATGACAGCAGATCTGAGACACTTCAGAGAAGCTTCATACATGATCTATATCAAGATTTCTCAACTTCAGCACTCTGATGTTTTAGACCAGATATTATGATTATTATGGTGATGGGAAAGGATTGTCGTACGTGTGGTAACAGGTTTGCAGAGATTGCTGGTCTCTACCTCATAGATGGAAGCTCCCAGCCAGATCCTAGCAACCATAAATTGCCAGAAGTCTCTGGCAAAGGCCTCCTCATATTAAGCCACTGACTTACATTTTTCACAAGAGTCACGTGGCTAGTCATGGCACTGTTTACAACTCAAAATGTAGTATCACAATGCTTCATTAGGAACGTAATGATGGCTCATTTTTTATATTACTGCTACAATGGAGATTTAATAATTTGTGTCTTTGCTTGACATGACCCTTTAATTACCTTTTTCACTCTGGAAGATCTGAAAAAGGATGCATTTAGGTAGTTAATTTTGCATCTCCATACTATTTATATTTTGAGGTGAGAGAAGAAACACATATATCTTTGTTTTACATTCCCAGATCTCTAACTCTTTTTTCTATCTTTTCAGAGCATTTGGGATGATTTCAAGATCTTTCCTTCAGGATATTTACCATGACTAATTGTGATCATACATGTATGTTTAATTACTAACTTGCCTCCACATATAAAACCATGAAGAATTTTAGATTAAATAAGTATCTTCTCCCCAAAGATTGTTTATAGATTTGATCCTTACAATTCCCTTTGATTTCCTATGAATTAAAGATCTTCTAAAGTATTTGAAGAAACAATCTATTAAGTAGTTTTTCTTACTTAATCCCTATTCAATGTATGTTTCACAGTATTACAAAAATGACTGCTCAAAAATGACAGAAAACATGACTAAATCTTGAAAGTTCTTTTGGAAGCAGCAAAATGTTATCAAATTAAGCTGTGAGTATTTTAAAATATTTTGTAATGCCAACATTCTGCTGCCGAAAGCTTTCAGTGCAGTACTTGATGTCTTCCATGCAGGCACCAGTCACCTGTCCTCAGCAAGCCTGACAGAATCTGTCTTACACATGGCTTTGAAATTCCGTCCTCTGCCTGACCTCCAAAATTTGCCATGGATCCTCAGGCTCGCCGTAGCCACCACCCCAGCTGCCTCCAAGTTGTGCCATTTTCTCAAGTTATTCACCACAGTAATGGAACAATTCTTGTGTGAACATCCAAATCACATTTTACACTTTACCTTAAAATCTTCAATGACTTCCTGTTGTAAGCAAGCAGAGCTAGAATTCCTCCAACAATACATATGTACAGTCTCCAACAGGGCTCCAAAGCATCTTGTCACTATCTTGATCCTCAGAATTCTTAGCAGGTACTAATTTACAGGCTCCTCGGGAAAGAACCTACTATGTCCTTAGCTGTTACTTTGTCCCTTAGGGTCAAGACATCCCCAGAACATTTGGAAATGTTCTATGGCTTCTTTCCCCACCTGAAGAACCACCTTTCTTGTATTTTCTAGTATTTGTTGGAAAATAAAAGGAGTCCTGTACCGAGCTGATCAACCGTATGGCAGGCTATCCCAGTCACTGATTTGAACAATGCCACTTCTTTGAGACTATGATTTTCTGTGTGACTGTACACCTTTTGTTTGGTAAATAAACTTTTAATTTGGTAAAGAAACTATCATACAGAAAGGTAGCTATGTTTCTTAAGTATTTATTTCCTTTCCTATGGAAAGGGTCTATCACATGAAAACAGGTCTTTATCAAGTAAATGCCTTTTCTGAAAATTTATCACCCATTTAAGTCATTTATTCAATGAGTATTTGTCGACTGGTTTTCTGTGTTCTAGATCCTGCTCTAGGTTATTCAAATCAACAGCATGCATTCACTGCTACAGTAGTCGATAAAGACATCTATAAAGGTCCTACAGCTTGTGCAAAGGTAGAATACTCTTCTAGAATATGAAATAGATTTTCAGTTCTTTAAGTATGAACAGTTCTAAGTTAGATTTTATTGTATGAAACATAAAACAATTATCAAAGCCTCCAGGACTTACATTTTATGATATAACTAAATTTAATTACAAGTAAATATAGTTTGGTGGGCATTATTATCATGTATTAGAGGAGACATCTTAAACTGAAAAAAAATTCAGATAACATGAGAAGGCAAAATGCTGTAACCATTAAAACCTGTAATTTCTACATAACCCTATAAATATGTGTTGAATTCAGTTAAATCAAACAGTAGGATGGTGAGCGTAGGTTGAGCGAAGGATGCATGTGCATGTCTTATAAGGAAAGACCACACAGCACTTATCAGTGCACTGTGGAAATGATAGAAAATGCTGATTTTCTGCACTCTGACTTTTCCATTTCTTCCCACACAGTGGTAAATGGATTCACTTCACAGTACTTACCTCTTTTCTAGCAAATCATGCTAGCTCTGGTAAATTCTGTTGCTTGCAATGTAAGTTGATACTTAAGATAGCTTCCTTGGTTTAAAAAATCTGTTAAAACATATATTAGGAATTGCTTTGTTGAAAAAAATCACTCTAGCTGGGCGTGGTGGCTCACGCCTGTAATCCCAGCACTCGGGAGGCAGAGACAGGAGGATTGCTGTGTTCAAGGCTTGCCTGGGCTACATAGTGACCTCAGGGCCAGCCTGAGCTACAAAGCGAGACCCTGTATCAAAAAAAAATCACTCTAAACTCACAAATATTAAAAAGCTATACCTTCAGCTTGCTGCAACCTGCAGTTGCTCTTATTTTTTTTAACACTGAAATTGTGCTCTTCAAGAAAGGAAATATTAGCTACATGTGACTTCTGAACACTTGGAATATGGCTACTCTGAGCTGAACTTTGTGTCCTAATATTTCAAAGATAGTATCCACAATAGTGTAATATAGACCATACATACAATCAACTATGCAACTACACTTCAGAGTAATGGTTGTTATATTAAATAAAATATTAAAAACTAATGCTATTTCTTTACTGTGACTATTAGAAAAATTTAAATTATACTTTTAGACCCCCCTTATATGTATCTTAGTACTGATTTAGATACTTTGATTCCAGATGATTCATGCATTTATTTTTCTCTTTGTGTTAAATATCACTGAAAGAGAATTAGAGATGAACTAGTCTCATAACCAAATCTTATACCTGGGGTCCAGACATACCTTTCCTCAAAGTCATAATATTAGCTAATACAAGGGGGAACAGAACTTGATTGTATATCTATGCACTTTTAGTACAGAGCTAATTTATTGACGAAGTAGCAGATTCTAATGACCATCTGATGGAACAACAAATAAATAGACTCTGTGCAGTGGGAGAAAAAAGAAAGTTCAATAACAATAACAATAATGGTGATGATGATGATGATAAAGTCAGCTTCATTTAAAAGCCTAGTAAATTCCAATATGGAGTTTAATGTGGTAAGATATATGGCTGAAGCAAAGCACCTGCTAAAAGATCTCTGGCTGCCCCTTCACATTTTAGCAACTCTGTAAGTCTGAAGAATGAGACTATGTTGATGACTGAAAAATAAAACCTACATTTCTTGGGAAGGAGGCATCCATCTTTTTCTATTTGTAAATGCTGAGGAGCAGAGTTTAAGGAGGGCTAATGTCAGCCATTCATCTTAATTAAAGAGTTAATTGCTCGTGAATCCTGATTTAGTTAGTGGAGGCTGCAAGCATGGGAAACCCTTGCCTCTATGTATTTTATTGACCAGGGTAATGACATCATCAGTAAGTCTCAGGATTTATTCCTGCTTCCACCCATCCTCGTAATGTTAATAGCCTTGTACATGATAAAACTTTCAAGAGGGAAGGCGTCCTTGTGACTGACACAGAATACAAAAAGAGCAGTGGCCGAGCTGTGCAATATCTCCCTTCTGCTGTCATCTCTGCAAGATCTAGAGTCACAGAGAAGAAGAAAAATCCATTTTTAAATGTTAGGTTTTAGAACATGTTTATCTGTTGATTTGGGAAGGAGGTTTGTAGAACTGTGCTTTAAGTATTTGAAAATTAGCAGTATTCATTCAAGATTTCTAAATCATAGTAAGCATAGAGGGGGTAAGAAACAATTTTAGCATTTTTAAGGCAATGGCTTTAGAGTTTTGTGAGGAGGATATATTTAAAATATATGTACACATACAGAAAAAAAATCTCACTACCATATAATTTAGTTGTGAATTTGATAAAGGGATTTCTAAAAACAAGATATATTCACCCTTAAAACATATTATTCCTCAAAGTTCTCTCTTGTTTCCCAGGAAATGATGTGTCTGGATGAGTTAAAAGGATACAATAGGGGCCAGGAGTTAAGCTCAGGGGTTTTGGTGCCTGCCTTGCAAGCACAAGGTCCCAAGATTGATCACCCCACCATATAAAAAGGCTACAGTGGACACACAACTGAGTTTTGACTAACATCCTTCCATAAATATACTTTTTAATAAAAGCAAAAATCAAAGAACATCAGGGAAAAGGTACTATCTCGATGGCACACAACAAAACGGAAATGATGTCCAGAGTTAATGGGATTTTTCAGGTCTTTTCTCATGTGAACCTAAGAGCAGACTTGGTTATGTTAATGAAAGTTCACACCCTGCTTCTGCAAACTGTCTCAAGACTCATCTCCCATTTTGTTTTTGAGCTGATAATTGCCTACTAAGTACTATGTTCTGACTAGGGAAAGTGCACAGTAACTGATATTAAGGAAAAAGTTAAGACAGAAAGACAGTTAGTAGGTAAAAGATAACAGTCTTGGAGTTGTAGAAGGAAGGTGCAGTTCTCACAGCAAAGGTGAGGAATCTCATTGGCCTTGTGACCTTGGGAAAATCACTCAATGTGGCTGTACCTCAGTTTGCTCATCTATAGAGTGGGAACAATGACAGTATTGCTCTCAGGGAGCTACTGAAACTCTAATGAGTTGGAGAACATGATACTTGAATCCTGGCCAGGAGTTCCAAAGCACTGTGTAGGTATAAACCATGATTATTACACTTGTAGATAACTCTGGAGTTGACTTGTTTAAGATACTGATTCCCTAGATTGTTTTTAACATAAAATTGGACATTCAGCCTTAGAAATTGTGTTTTCCATTGTTTTCCTAAAGTTCTTATTGTGTTTTACATATCACAAAATTTTCTGTTATCATAACTACACACACACACACACACACACAAAATGTGTCCTAGTGTGCTGTAGTTTAGTAGTGAAACAAAGGTGAACTTACCTAATTCCAATCTCTTTGCAGCTTTATGACCTTGGGAAACTCGCCTAACATTTTTAAGCTATGGATTTCTGTTCCGTCAAAGAAGAATAAAAATAAGATACCCCTACAGTAGTAGTAAAGATTAAATAATACAATGGTTGTAAAATCTTAAAATAGTATCCGGCATATAGTAAAATAACAATAGCTCTGTCTTCTTTTAATTATGAGGAGGAAGAGGATGTATATAAAAAGAGCACAAAGCCTTATTATAGCATATTAATGGGAGATGGAGAGGGATAATGAGCCTTTTACATTTTTTCCTTTCTTGGTTCTCCACAATGCTTACTTTTCCACAGTGAACATGGCAAGAGTAGGTGATAAAAGTGTGCTAGGATCTAAGTGTCACAGTTCAGAGGAAGGAGGGCCTACCTCCAGCTGTGGGTGATTAACTGAAAGTTATTACATAGGCAGGATTTCATCAGGTGGAAATAGATAGGGCTTATCATAAAAGGGATGGGGCTGTTTCCAAAGAACAAATGCTGTCTGTGGTAGGGAAAAAAATGAGCAGGTCTGAGCTGATGTGCTCTACTTGAGGGTATGTGGAGCAATAAGGATAAAGTTGAACTGGGACGATCTTAAAGAACGTGAAATTTATTCTCAAGTTAGTGAATGTCCACCTAAAACAGGATGGTGGAGGCCCATGTTAAACAGTGCTTTTATTGTAGCATAGCTTAAAAGGTAAAAATTAACAACAAAATTAGCCACAAAAGGCAAAACTAGCCATGGAAATCATTTAGATCTCTCATCAGCTAAAGAGTAGAAGCATTTCATAAGTGGGTCACACACTGATTCCTGAAACATACTGTTTATATATATATATATATATATATATATATATATATATATATATAGCCTTCATTAGTACACATGTAGAGTATGTGTTCTCAATGTGTTCTCATTCCTTCTTGGGATTTGGTACGTGTAAATAACATACTTTGATTTATTTTTCATCCCCCTTTTCTCGACTCTACTTGGCAATATTTTTTAAGTCTAAAGAAACAGAGGTGACAAAATAAAGGCAAACCTATGTGTAGATGCCTCAAAGTTTCCCAAACATTTCATCTTTAGGGGGTTTTTCATGAGACTCTACTGTTGAAGAAGAAATTGAAGGGGAAGTCAGGTTTGCATACTTCCTAGCTTTTTTCCTTTTGACACGAACATTAAGCCACTTACGCTGTACACACGTTCACTGAATCTATTTGCAGATTGTAACATGAGACCAGATGCTCTATGTCAAAGTGCTCACCACAAGTCTGTGGGTATCAAAACACATTTCATCCCGTGGGGTTGACAGAGATGATTCAACAGTCAAAGTGGAGAGGATCCGAACACAAGGCTGGAGGTTGCGTGAGAGAATCCACCACTGAATAAACAATTGGATGCGAGAATGAAAGAGGACCGAGGATGCGAGAGACTGTTGGGATCACCGACACATGCAGTAAAATGTAGAGGGCTGCTTGTTCTGTTACACAGCCAGAAAAGATTGAGATGTTTTGACTGGTGGGAATTGAAGTAATGGCACATATCAAATTTCTACTCTCCTCAACTCTCCAAAGGGGGGTTAGGGCAGAAAACAGAGCTTGTGAACAGAAATGGAATTGACTGGGAGGATGAGTACTCTCAAATTTAAGATGCCCTGCCTTGTGATGACGGGGCCTCTTATGAGCTATAGTTAACTGAAATTACTGAGCATGTCATCCGCGAATGGGTCATGGAAGGACTCAGGAACTGCGCCATGTCTTCATCATTAAAAATTGCATGAAATTAAGGAAACTCTTGGTTCGTTAGATTCTTGTGACAGTTCTTAGGTAACCTGATTCACAAGGGTTTATTAGGACTTTCCTTAATTATGATTTCCCCTACTTTATGAAGATATAAGATTCAGAAATATTTAGGCATTTCATCTGGGTTTTATTCTAAGGAAAAAAAAATGTGCCTGATACTTTGAACTATTCTATTTTCCTCTCACGGGGATTACAAAATTGTTTTCTTACTAGGATAAATATACATTTAAGTTATAATTATGAAAAATTAACTTTGTAGAAAAAAAGAAACACTTTCTCAAGATTGAAGAGATGCAGAAAATGACACTAATGGTACAAGAAATAATTTCAAAATTTACCAAAAGGCCAGGGAGACTGAAATTTCATTTTAGAAAACCTAAAAATAGTAGCTAGAATGTATTGAGCACATACAATATGTTACCTCCTGAACTGACTGAATTAGGTCCTCTTCTCAAAGTTCCTATGGTAAAGTTCTGTACCTCAGAGTGTAAACATATTTGAAGACAGAACTTTGAAAAGGTAATAAAGTTAAAAAGAATTTAAGATAAATGTAAGATGAGCCTTAACCCAAGATAGCTATATTCTCTTAGGAGGAGGAGATCAGGGCACAGATACACACATGAAGTCATAAACATGTGAGGATGGAGAAGGAATCTGGCGATCTTCTATCCAAGGGAAGAGGTGTCAGTACCAACCAAGTAGTCCTGACCTCTCTCAAGTTCTAGAAGTGTTAAGAAAACAAGTTTCTATTTTGTGAATGCTCAGTTTGCCAGCACTTTTCTAATGGCAGCTCCATCAGGCTAACAGAAGTGGTATCACGTTTAGTTCTTCAGCTATTCCAGCGGGCAACTATAATTATCCCTCTGGAAAAAAATAACAAGAGAAACTTGCAACTGGAAAAAGTTCATCAGTTTCCCTAATGGTCACAAGGTGGAAGAAGGTGAAACTAAGATTCAAACTCATAACTAATTCAAGTTCAAAGCTATAGTTTCATCATGTGCAACAAGTGGCCCAATTTCATCTACACTGTTAAATGAAATTAAATAGAAACTGTAAAGTGCCAGCTATATCCAGTTATAGCTTTCATTGAAAAATATTAATCAGGAGTTGGAATCACTCACTCATTATGGAGTGATTACTCTGAATCACGATTGCTGTGGATTGCCAAGATAGTCTGAATAATGGGGAGTTTTCAGAAACTTGACTCTTATTTTGAGATGGAGTTTCCTTTAGATTGAAGTATTTTTAAATATGTATTACTATAGACAAGCCTAGTAGAAGAACTGAACATCTTCCAATACTGTCCATTAACTAATAAACGTGGAGAGAGGTCAGAGCAGAGAAATTATTATTTGTTGAGTCTGATAGGAAAGCCTTAGGATAGCATCACGTAAAAAATTAAAGAATCAAGTCTCCCAAGAAGCTGCTGTAGGAAAACAAGACAAACTGAAAGACAGGTGGGGAATTGGCCACAGAGAGATTCTATAATACAGAGGCCCAGAGATCAGAAGGAAGATAAAAACGACAGAGAGGAAATGTTCCAGAAACTTCAAAAGCAAGAAGAAAAGCAATGATGTTAATCTCATGATAAACATAACACAAGGAAAGAGAGAAAAGCAAGCAAAATCTCATTCCACTGAACTGAAATGATTCCGTTGGGGGAAATAAATTTTTAACAGATTCAAAAGAAAAAGGACTAGAGAAATAAAGTGAAAGAAAATCCAATACAAAAATAAATGACAAAGCAAGCAGAGAAATATTATATTGACAAGAGAGATTGATTTGCCACATCAGAATGAGAAATTCTGAGTGATAGGAGATAGCTCCTTGTTTCCAAACAAGAGCAATTAAGAAAAAAAATCCAATGAAAATCAATTGAAAAATGAACATTATTTGAATCCAAAGTCATTCTGTGTTACTATGGAGAAATACTGTCACAATTAGGATTTAAGTTAGGCAGAACTATATGAAGAGAAAACACTGTATCCTAAAGGAAATTCAACTGCATAATCAATAAATATAAATGTTTAGTACAGTCACATATTTTGGTGATTGCAAGCAATCAACAACCCATATAATACCTTACAAAAGAAGGAAGTAACAACATTTTCATTAGGCTCATCATTGGTTTTACTAACCTGCGTTCAGAGCAGTGAGTTTTAGACTCACACTTTGCAGGTTACAAACTGAATCTCCTTTATTTTTAGAGATTGATGAAGTTGAACAGAATCATGCAACTTCAGTTTTCTTTCCCATTAAACAGGAATAACCCACCAGTCCTGCCTACTTCATGGTTCTAAGAAGAGTTCACACTTTTTCTTGAAAGCTGAGTTTATTTGTGGATTTCAAAAGACAGTTCAGTAAAATGATAAAAGCATGTGTTTTGAAATGAGACAAATCTGGATTGCAACCCAATCTCTCGTCCTGACTGTGTAACCTAAAAGAACAACTTAACATCTCTGATCCTCAATTTATAGGTCTGTAAAGTAGAACAATAATATAACTTTCATGACGGTGTTGTAATGATTGAGTTAGCATAGAACTCATTTGTTAAAATGTTCCTTCCTTCCTCCCTCCCTACCTCCCTCCTTCTCTCCCTCTCTTTCTCTCACTTTCTCTCTCTCT
>PVIC010027157.1:0-24046 GCA_004025085.1 Thryonomys swinderianus
AGCAATCCTCCTGTCTCTGCCTCCAGAGTGCTGGGATGACAGGCATGAGCCACCACGTCCGGCATTTACAGGTTATTTTTTAAAAAGTAATTTCTTCTAGGATAACAAAAAATTCAAGTACAGGAATAAAGATCACTTCAGATTATATACTTAAAAATTCTTATAAGTAAACTTCGTATGACTAAATATCAATATTTATAAGTCAGTGATTCTGAATGAAGATGGAGAGTGGGGAAAAGAAAATCCCTTCCAGAGATGAGTATATCAAAGGTGAAGCAAGGCTTTTTCAAATTTTTTACTTTCTGAAACGTGTACTATCACACCTTCCATTCCACCCTGAAAAGCACTGCTTAAGTGCAACAGTAAAAAAATGTGTTGAAAACATTCTCATTTGGTAAGAAATAATTCAAACTACATGCACAAAGTTGGTTTATAAGCTACTTAATATGATGTGGGAAAGAGACTCTTGATATTATATTAGCTATTCCTTAAGGACCTTAAGCCAATGAACCACTGTGACCAGAGGGGCCAGTGTTGGATGACCTAATAGTAACATTGACCCACACAAACAGTATCAAAATCTTCTGCATCTGCCCTTTGTGAAAGCATTAACTGAGGATGGTGGCTCATACCAGTAATCAAAGCTACGCAGGAAGCTGAGGTAGGAAGATCACAAATTCCAGGTCAGCTTGAGTAATGTAGCAAGATCCTGTCTCAAAAAGGACTGAAGCTGGGGATTTAGCTCAAGTGGGACTGCACCTACCTTGGAAGCACAAGGGCCCAAATTTGATCCCCAGCACCACCAAAACGAAAAAATAATAATGCCAGCGGGCTGGAGATTTAGCTCAGTGATTCCGGCGCCTGCCTTGCAAGTGCTAGGTCCTGAGTTCGATCCCTGATAACCACATACAATGCTGGGTGTGGTGACTCACACCCACCAAGCAATCAGTACCACATACCACAGTGCCAGGTGTGGTGGCATGCCTGTAATCCTAGCACTCGGGAGGCAGACAGGAAGATTGCTGAGTTTGAGGCTTGCCTGGGTTACATAATGAGCTCAGGGCCAGCCTGAACTACAAAGCAAAACCCTGTCTCAAAAAAAAACCCAAAATGCCAGGAGTTATAGCTCATGCCTGTAATCCCAGTATTCAGGAGGCAGAGGCAGGAGGATACCTGAATTCGAGGCTTGCTTGGTCTCCATAGTGAGCCCAGGGCTGGCCTGAACTACAAAGCAAGACCCTGCCTCAAAAATTAAAAAAAAGGACTGAGAATGAGAATGTACCCCAAAGTGAGGAAAAAAAAAAAAAGGCATCACAGAAATCTGAAAGTCATTCCCCACAATTAAGAACCAGTAATATAACCTGGGAGTGGTGGCACACAGCTGTCATCTCAAGTACTCTGGAAAACAGAGGCAGGAGCACCACAAGTTTGTGCTCAGTGTGGTTAACTTAATGCCTTAGTGAGACCCTGTCTCCAAATTTTAAAAAAAGGAGGTGAATATGTGGCTTAGTGCAAAGGCCTAACACACACACACACACACACACACACACACACACACTGAGATACTGGTGGATCTAGGTATCAGATCTCCTAAATTCCAATCTAACACTCTTAACTATTTTGAAAACCATTATTTCCTATTTTTAGTATTTAGAGTTTTTTTCTAATGTGCATATCTGATCACTACAACTTCTTTTTTTTTGGCAGTACCGGGGATCGAACTCCAGCCCTTGTGCATCAACTTTTTAAAGAATGTAATAAATCCATTAAAATGTCTAAAGAGAAATAAATGAGATAAAAGAACAAAGGATACATTCTCTTTATTTACATCCCAACCTTATTTCAGAAAGGTTTACAAAGATGCAGACAATAGAAAATATAAAAAAAATTAAAACAGAAGTAAAATAAAAGTAGAAAAGGAAGATGGAACCAAGAATATGATGGGCATATAAAATACATAAACATGTGCTGGAAGTGAGCCACAAATTTGGCTCCAAATAGTCCAGCATTAGTATAAGGAGAAAGATACAATCAGTTTAATATTTAGTGTCTTTAAGGTAAAAATACCAAGTTTCGGAAAAGCACAAGTAGGTTTAGAAAAAATTTCTCTCATGCATCCTAAATTAAACATTATGAACTATAATAATAAAAAACACCTTTTTAAAAGAATCAAGTTTCATAGATATTCATATGGATTGCCAAAGTGCAATCAGGAAAAATTAATTTTACAGAGCCCAATAAAACATCAGCTATGTAAAAGGGAAATCTGGCTTACTCTAAAGACAATAATAAAGTGATATATACAGGATAGTCCCCAGACTCTCTGATCTGGAGACCTTCAGATATAACTGAAGATTAATATAACCTAAATTAAAATATATTTTTCCCTCAAATACCAGAACAAAAGAAACTTTTTTAAACTGATTCATTTTTTTTTTGTGGTAATGGGGATCAAACTTGGGACCTTACACTTACAAGGCAGGCATAGTACCACTGAGCTAAATCCCCGGCCTACAGAGTTTTTTTATTATTGTTTTTGGTACTGGGGATGGAAGTCAGGACCTTGCATATGCAAGGCAGGTGAAAGCAAAACTTTTGAGATAGTCATAAAACCAAGAAATTTGCTAAGTTTCTGGTCCAGATAACTTTCCTTACAAAAAAAAAAAGTTCTTGAAATACAGCTCTAAATTTTAAATCTTAAGGTTAATGTCATGCCTCCCAATCTGTTCTGCCCAACTGAAAACTGAATCCTGCACTATCTAGAAATGGTCAATTTAAAAATCTTGTTTTTGTTGGGCATGGTGGTGCATGCCTGTAATCCCAGCATTCCTGAGGCTGGATCACTGCAAGTTTGAGGCCAGTCTGGGATACATAGTGAGTTTAACAGCAACCTGAACTAGTGAAACCTTGGCTTAAAAAAAAAAAATTCTTGTCTTCTGAGATTTCATTTTGGAAAAGACTTAATGCTCCATTTATCCCTAGAGAAGATCTTTTAACCATTGATGTTCCCACTTATTTTTTCTTCCTCATAACTAGACTATTAAATTCACTTTCCAGTTTTTTTTTTCTTTTTTTTTGAGACAGGGTCTCGCTTTGTAGTTCAGGCTGGCCCTCAGCTCACTATGGAGCCCAGGCAAGCCTTGAACTCAGCAATCCTCCTGCCTCTGCCTCCCGAGTGCTGGGATTACAGGCGTGAGCCACCACGCCCGGCTCACTTTCCAGTTTTTAAAAATTAGGTTGTCTATCCTGAAAAATCCAGATCATATTTTTGAGGTGTGTATTTATTTAGGTGTTGAAATGCCAGCTTTTGATACCTCTGGCATGATTTTTTCTTTATTTGATCTTGCTTTATAAAACAGCCTGGCCTTAAACTATGTAGCCCAGGCGGGCCTCAAACTCATGGTGATCCTCCTGCATCATCCTCCCACGTGCTGGGATTACAAGCATGTTTCATCACACCTAGCTTGAAACCTGTGAAAAATAATCATGTTATAACCAGCCTTTTTAACATACAAGTACTACCTTGGGAACCCATGATGTATTATTACTGCCCAAGAGAGGAAACATGGCAGAAAAACAAGGCCAGCAAAAGTGGAAAAAAACCTTTGGATGACAGCTTGAAGGTAAGATCAGTAGAAAAGTGAAGCCAAGTCAAGGTCACTAGCCTGGTTTGAGATGCTGAATTTTGAGAAGTGGGCTGTATGATAGGGAAGGGCCAGACTCAGGTGTGGCTCTCAGTACTAGAATGCCCAAGCACTGAACTCTGGTCCACCCCCTAGAAGAGAATGGCAAGGGGCTACAAAGTAAAAGCTAGATAATCCAGGGGGTAATACTGAGTTGGTGACAAAGGAGATCCTCAGGGTCCCAGCTTGGCCCCAGTCTACAGGAGAGAGAGTCAAGCAGGGATGGAGTGGACAAGGAAGGGCTCCAGATCACAGTCAAAGTCTTTGAAGGACATGGTCTCCAATGGGCTGGGCTGGATATCTTGTGTCTCCATGACAAAGTTCACTGGCTGCTTCTGTAGGAGCTCTGGGTCAAAGGCCATACCGCGAAAGAAAGGGTGGACCTGGAAGTGATGTAGGTAACGTAGACGATGGAGGGGGTTCTGGCACAAGAGCTGAAGGAAAATAAGAGTATAAAGGATGAGGGACTGAGATAGGAAAGAACCCGAACAAAGAGGATGGAAAGGAAGAAAGAAGTTCATGGAGCTTTTAAGGGCAGAAAAAGAAGCTTAAAGAGTATAAAGGGTTTGTAAAAGAAATAGGATAATTTGAGACACAGGGAAATAAAGGTGCTGTATTTATAAGTTTCCTGGTTGTGCAGCACTGGTCCACTCTCAGAAAGGACCTATACTTTCTGGATGGGGAGGCAGATTTGAGAGACCTAAAACTCAGGGATGTAATACAAAGTACATGGTTAGAGGGGAAACCGGTGGTTAACCTGGAATACCCCCAAAATATTAAATGAGGTGGTTAGGGAAATACTACTTCAATGATAAGGGAAAGATAAAATAGTCTGGCAATCAAAAAGAAGAGTTGTGTTCATCCTTACCTCCTGAAGCAGGAGTGAAAACTCCCTTTGAAGAGAAACTGGGATCTCAGAGCCACAGTGTGTCACACTTGCGAACATGGCCACATGATCTCTCTCTGCAGCCACTGGGAACTGAGTTAACACAGTAACAAAAAGGCAGGATTTGTTTTCCTTCCCACCACAGGACAAAGCTCTCTTTGCCTAACAGCACTAACATTTTCTCACCTTTCCAGTTGCCAGAGAGAAAAGCAAGACACCCAAGGACCACCAGTCAGCAGCATGATTGTATGGTCCACCACTTAAGACTTCTGGGGCTATGGATTTGAGAAATCCCTGTCACTGACATCCTCTGACTATCCTCCAACCCAATGTACACCCCCCAGGATTAGCTTCTTTCTCACCCATGTACTGAAGAGTCCCACAGATAGTATAGGCTCGAGCTCCCTGGGGCAGGTGGCGGGACAGACCAAAGTCTGTCAGTTTCAGATGGCCTATAAAAGAAGATAAATAGCACCAGTCCATTCCACCTTTATCAGGCAGATTTATTCCCTGAGCAAAATACTTCTCATTCAGGTGCTATGAAAAGGAACTTACCAAAAGGAACTTACCTCGTTCATCCAGAAGAACATTCTCCATCTGAAAGATCACAGATAAGAAGTTATTTTCTTCCTCTTTCTTTCAACTCTTTCTCCCTGCACATCCCCAGCTGAAGAATGTGTCCTACTCGGCATTCAAATCTGTAATTGGACCTTTCCTGGTTGTCTAGTGGTTAGGATTTGGTGCTATCAAATCTGAAATTGGAGGGCCTTTACCTAAATCCCTGGAACCCACAGGGGCCCTAAGACCAACTTTTTCAGTTTCTGCCTGTCTTCTTGGACCTATTCAAACTCGTCAGATTAAAGAAAAAAGCACTTTACCTTCACATCCCGATGGATGATGCCCAAGTCATGGAGATAACCTGTGAGTGATAGCAACCATAGAGTGTGCTGAAGCTGTCTCTCCTTCCCAGTTTTTCTGGTAGATACTGTCTTATCACTATCCCTATCTCTATTCTTTTTTTTTTTTTTTGAGACAGGGTCTCGCTTTGTAGTTCAGGCTGGCCCTGAGCTCACTATGGAGCCCAGGCCAGCCTCAAAGTTAGCAATCCTCCTGTCTCTGCCTCCCGAGTGCTGGGATTACAGGCATAAGCCACCACGCCCAGCCCTATCCCTATTCTTTGACACCCACAGTTACTACCAAGTCTCTTCTATCCTCCCCACCAACTTAATTCTTCCCTCCCCCTTTCTTTTACTGCCCTTTGACTTACACAGCACAAGGACCAGCTCAGCCGCAAAAAGACGGACAGAAGCCTCAGGAAAGCAGCCAACAGCAGACCACAGGGAATACAGATCTGTGCTGCAATAGCTACGCACTGCAAAACATCAGAAATGTAGGCACCATGTGGAGACTACAACGCCTAAGCTCAAGGCATTGTAAACCTCCTATCCAAACTGATGCCACTTGCCATTCCCACTCCCTTTGGGATAGAGGTGCTATGAGAAAGGAAACAGAGCAAAGGCAGAAGAAGCCTGGAATAAGTAATCTCCTATCAAACGCATAGTAAATAGACTTTTGGGGAAGAAGAGAAAGGCCAGTCACTCACTAATAAATAGGTGCCGTTTTCCCTGCCAGGTGTCTCCCAAGCTGTGTACAAAAGGATGGTTGATTTGTCGCTAAGCACACAAAAAAATAGGAAGTTAGAAAGAACAACGTCATTGAGGATAAAGGCAGAAAAAAAATCTGGTTGTCCCTAGAAGTGAGGAAAATTTAACACTTGATGAGGAACTCACTAACTGGTACTGCAATCTTGGAATCAGCTTAATACTAATAGCCACTTTTCTAAGGCTCTACTTTGGTGTTGGCAAGAGCAAAAAACCTTGACTCGAAATCTGCTCTCCCCCACTGTGGTTTAGTTCTTCCCACCATCCTTCCCAGAACCCTGTGTGTACCTGGATGCTAACTTCTTCTTTGCATTGCTTCAGGGTGTCCTTCTGTAGGACTTTTACCTTGGATACCACCTATAAGGAAAAACAATGACTCAAAGAAAAACAGTGCCTTTGAATTGCTTATTCCTCCTAACTTTACAGTTCTCTTGGAACTAGGAACTAGTCATGAGTACATAGACTCCTACCTTCACTGCAAATACAGCTTTGTTGGCAGAATCCAGCACCTTCAGGACAGTTCCAAAAGACCCTTTAGCCACAAGGCCTAAAATCTGCATTGATATATGGAGAATAGGGCAATTAAGATTGGTTGTTCCTAAATTTCTCCCAGACTGAGCCCGCGCAGGGATTCCATTAACCTACCTTCAGCTGCTGCTGCCCCCTAATGGGCTTCACGGGAAACTCTGGTAGAAAGAGGTTGATGAACTGAGGTACAGGCCACTCAGACAGAGGCTTCTCTAGGGTCTCCTGGTGCTGGCACTGATGCCCCTGTAGTTCCCACAGTTCTTCCATACCTGACCTCATGGTCCCCATACCTGACCAGAGGCTCTTCCAACCTCCAACCCAGGGGACCTGGATGTTGCCATCCTGGGAAGCAAGGGAGCCACTCTAAACCTAGCCCTGAAACATTGGGGGCTATATACCGACCTTAAGAGATACTCCCTCCCTTCATGTCTTAATCAGTGAAAGTACATTTTTAAGTACCAGGTACTTAAAAATTCCTACTAGCCTTGTTTGTGATAAGACCTAGATCTCTTAGACATAATCCAAACCCTCTAGGAAAGCAATTATTGGACACTTTCTCTGTAATGCCCCCAAAATACAACCAGTGCCAACCAGAATAGTGTTGCAGTAGTTTGAAATTATATGCCTTCTATGTCATCCCCTCCCCCACCGACTGGGTATCACCTAACCAGTTACTTCTCAAGCCCCAGGCCCATGCCTCCTTCACTTTATCTCAACAGGCTGCTACAGGACCATAACCTACCTTACGAGAAGTGGCCATCCGGGTGTGTTGCCCCTGCCGACAGCTCACTGCTCCCATCCTCTGTCCTCTGTCTGCCTCCTCTGTCCTTCCACTAAATCCTGTATCCCAGTTACATAAGCGTCTCCCTGATGCTGCATTATACATTAAGCCCCACCTCTTCCACTGTGTACAGACCCATCAGCTTTGGGTCAGTGTCTTACTAGAGCTGGACAGTATCTGTGATATAGTTTCAAGGCAAGGGAAGGCTACCCTTCTTAAGAGTAGCAGTTACAGGCTCTGTGAATTGATAGAGTTGGGAAGAACACAGACAGGTTGAATGTTTGTACTCCAAAAAGAAAAAATAACCAATGTCAAATTTAAAATATTTTTTCTTTAAATTTTTCTTGTTCCATTCTCCAGGGCACACCCCAGGGGGAAGAGAAGGGGACCCATGGCCAGCCCTGGTTCCTATTGCCATCCTCCCAAGTAGGCATACACACTGGGAAGAAGCTGATTCCCCAGAACAATAGACTCTCATACAAGGCAGTGGAATGAGGGACAGAGGATCAGTCCCCTCCCCTCAACTTCCTGGCACAAAGGGAGAACAGTTACACTTAGAAATATATATATATGTATATGTTTTATATATATATATGTCTATTTATAAAAAATTATCACACTTGATCAGAACTATCCCCCCGCCCTATCAACTGACCCCAAAGGAACAGGATCCTAACCCTGGGATCATTCCCTGTGTCTTGCTCTCATCTCTGGCCCTGGGCCTGATCAGCAAGAGATGAAACTCAGCCCTACTATCCACTATGCTCTGCAGGGAACAGGCCAGTTGCTAAACACCAGTGCTTCGCTCCATATTATCTGTGGGCTCCAAACCCCTGAAAATCCCGGTGGATAAAGGGAAACCCCTCCCATTCCCCAAGTCCCTGGGCCCTGACCCAGAGTCAGATCCTGTACTGCAGCCACTCCAATTGCCAGATCACTTGCGCCTGCCAAAGATGGACTTCTTGCCAGGGTTCTTGTTACCCACACTTAGGCCGATGAGTAGCCGAGCTTTCTCTTCTTCTTCTTGCTGTTGCATGTTCAAATCTGATCTAGTTTCTAGCTTTCCCCGGACCTCAGACCCTGCTGCAGGCTTCAGCCTTAGCTTTTCTTTGATTACCTGGCAGGACAGAGAAGAGTAAAAGGAAAAGTAAGTATTAGTGTGACAGGCAGAATAACATAAAAGTGAACCAAGTCAACAGATTTGTTAAGCTTACATGCAAGGCATAGTGGGGCAATTCAAACTGCAAAACGGGCTCTGCTTTCAAGAAGCTTACATTCTAATTAGAACCTAATCTAAACCTGAAGTAGTTGCAGCTCTAATTAGTTCCCTAAAGTTAGTGGTATTTAACATACATGAAATATTAGTAAATATTCAATTTTGTCATCAGAGCAGTTGTGGAGAAGGGAAGGAACAGAAGTCACTCACTTCATTTACCTGCCCCTTCCCATGACTATCTGTTAATATTTCCTAGAACAGGCTCTCCTGAGTAGAGGATGTGCTTGCCAGCCCTTGCTAACCAAACAGCCATGAGCCCTGCCAGGATACCTGGGCAACCAGGGCTTTGCGGCTGTCTCTTTTGACAGCCATAGCAAAGTCTAGCCAAGTCCACGTGTTGTTGTGGTACTCCAAACAGGGCAGCACCAGATTAAGGTCACCCCAGTCCACACTGTTCTTTTCACCCTGTAAGAGAACGAGGGGAGAGAAGGAAAAAAAAAAAATTGGCATTTTGAGTCTAAACGAGTAGCTGAATGTCAATTCCTACAATGGCAACCTATACTGACTTCCCCTTAACTCAATCTAGTAATTGGCTCCCTCCTCCAGAGCAGAAGGAGAAACAGATCTGTCACCCATAGTCCAGCTTTACAAGAAGCCTGCTGATTTTATCTGCTTCCTTCCCCTCCTTGTTCTAGAAAATGCTGGGGAGATGCAGACCTTATAGCTGACACACAGTGGAACCTGTGGAATCTTTATGTAGATAAAGGAGTTGTTCATGGCAGCTCGCTCTTTCATCTTGTCAATATCATCCACAGGGTGCTAGGAAGGCATAAAAGTAGCATTAGCCCCAGAAACTATCAAAGTTTAATACCGCACCTGTCCTTTAACTCTAGACTCTTAGGACTGAAATCCCAGCCAGGCCCAACCTCAAGAGTCCCCATTTTTCTGTCATCAGAAGCATTTGTGATACCTCAGGTGACTTGCGAAATGACCTCCTGACTGCAGAACTCCGAGTCAAGCCCTGTGCGACACCCTTACCAGGTCCCACGGGAATGGGATCGTCTGTAGTAATCAGCTGCCGGGGCTTCACCACTGGTATCCCTGTGGAAAAGCAAGAGCACCAACTATCACCCTCCTTCCAAAGCCTCACAGTTATCACTGTGGCTGCCAACCCATCTTCTGGTACCCTATTTACTAAAGTTCTCACCTGTAGTCACCAGTTTGGACTTATCCTCTTCATCACCAACTTCATCATCTTCTACACTTCGTCCAGGAAAAAAAAAACCCATCATTCTATGGAAGAACTGGTGTGTCAGTTGGATGGTGAGAGGCACCACATTTACCTAAATGTGGAAAAAGATTGTAGAAGCAATTATGATCAGAGACTATGCCTCTGGTTCCTACTCCTGTTTGGCATTTACACGCAGCTAGCTCTGGGCTGCCCTTTGTTCCAGGGTTCCCAAGGATTGTTTACTAACCTCAAAGTGTTCCTTAACAGAGATACCTCCAACAGGGGGCCGGACTTTGCTGAAGATGCGAAGGGCCAGCTGTCGCCCAGATTGGCAGGAACTTTGGGGCCGCAGAACTACCTGTAGGAAGACTGAGTAAGAGCCCAACCAAATGTCCTCCCTATCATAAATCAACCCAGAAATCCTCTGCAAAGTAAGCAAAAGCCACGATCTTGGTAAGATAGGCAAGCTTCAATCTCAGATCAAATTTCCTATAGTGAACTTATTATAGAAGGGTCAATTTTAAATGTCATATGCTAAGAAGCATAGGAATGGAAAAATAAAGCTTTCCCTATAGATTTGGGGTGAAGCTCAGTGGGTGTGTCCATGTAGCATGCACAATGACCTGGATTTGGTCCCCAGCACCACAAAAAGCAAAAATAAATGAAAAAGAAAAAAGACTTGCCTTATAGACAGCGTTGGGGAGGAGGTTGTTCATAGTGAACCAGCCCAACTCCAGAAGATGCTCTGCAGTATCATCAGACTTATTCACCTAAAAAGACAGATTTGTCCCTGCCATCCACCATAATAGGCATTTTCAGAGGCCTGCCCCAGAATTGGTACATATCCTGTTTCTTTTCAGGTTTACCATCTGCTAATCACAACATTTACTATCTCTTTTAATCTCATACAATCAACATACCCTCCATCCCAGTGTTTCTCATGGCTACAACTAACCAGGGACTAAATGGTAGTAGTAATTCTAGTTATTCTAACACTAAAAATTAGCCTCATTCATTTCCAATCATAGGCTGTCAGAAAGTAATGAGTAATGTTCTCTTCTCATTATCAGTGTGCAGTTGTAGGGAAGCTATATGGCAGTGTTAGAATGGCTCTATTTTAAAGGGGACTTGGAAAATTATTTCCCTCTAGAAATTACTTCTAGGAATAATCTTTTTTTTTTCAGACAGGGTCTCACTTTGTAGTTCTCCCTGAGCTCACTATGTAATCCATTCAAACCTTGAACTCAGCAATCCTCCTGTCTCTGACTCCTGAGTGCTGGGATGACAGGCGTGACCCACCATGCCCTGCACTGTGGTATGTGGTATTGATTGCTGGTGGGCATGAATCACCACGCCCAGCATTGTATGTGGTTACCAGGATTGAACTCAGGACCTTGTACTTGCAAGGCAGGCACCGGAACCACTGAGCTAAATCTCCAGCCCCTTCTAGGAATAATCTTAATGTAAGAACCATTTGATCAAACTCACCTACATTTACATTAATACTATAAACATTTGCTAAGTTCTACTAATATTTTAGTCATGACCATCATTAATAATCACTATGGTTTCTATCTGGAGTTCCATAAGAGATGGATGTGGTCAGACTGGGCTTCTGAAAAGTGACTGGATTTTTCAGGCACTACAGCTGACAGTGTTTGGAGGTGGGGCTTGGTCAGAGAAAAAGATTAGTGGGGCCATGACTTGAAAGAGCAGTATCTCCTCTGTCCTTTGCTCTTTGCATTCACCATGATGTGTGCAGCCTACTAGATTCTTCTATGATGAAGTTTTTATATTTGAGACTCCTGAAACTTCTAAAACACAAGACAAAACAAGCCTTTGCTACTTTAAGTTGAAGTGTTTTTACACCGTGTCCTAGTGACAAAAAAGTGCCTAAGACAATGATCATGTAATAATTAGCCCCATTTTTCTCTCTGTGAGTTGGATTCTTGAGTAGGTCAGTGCTCCAATACAGCTGTTTTTGTGCAACTGTCTATACCAGATACCTTGCTATAGAGAAACCTCTGCAGCTCCAGTTCAGCAATTCCTAGCTGTCCATCTTCCTCTGTCAGACGCCACCGAGCCTGAGCAAAGTAAAATTCAGTGCGACGGACCACACTCACATCTTCTTGCTGCTTTCGCAGCTCCATCTTGTTGGCCCGCTGGAGTTGGAAATCCTTAAAACATCTGTAAGTGGACAGAAGACCCAAAGCCAATAAGGGAAACAGCATGTAACCTGGAAGCAGGATGAGATGTTCTGGAACAACCCATTCTGGATTAGCAAATCCTTATATTTTTTTCACTCCATTTAAAGTAGTCTCTTCTCACTAATATCCCCTGGGGTTTTTTTTTTTTTTTTTTGAGACAGGGTCTTACTTTGTAGTTTAGGCTGGCCCTGAGCTCACTATGTAGCCCATGCTAGCCTCGAACTCAGCAATCCTCCTGCCTCCCCTCCAGAATCTGGGATTACAGGCGTGAGCTACCACACCTGGCATTGTTGTGTGTGGTACTGATTGCACCACGTGAGTCACCATGCACCATATTGTTGTATGTGGTTACCAGGGATGTAAGCAGAGACCTTGTGCTTGCTATACTTGCTAGGCAGGCACTGGAATCACTGAGCTAAATCTTGGCCTCCGCCCCATCCCTCCCCTTTTTGAGACAGGTCTCGCTTTGAGCCTGGCCCTGAGCTCACTATGTAGCCTAGACAAGCCTCCAACTCAGCAATCTTCCTGCCTCTGCCTCCCAAGTGCTGGGATTACAAGCATGAGTCACCACGTCCAGTATTATTGTAAATGGTTATAAGGGATCCAACCAGGGACCTTATGCTTGCAAGGCAAGCAACAGAACCACTGTGCTAAATCTCCAACCCAAATAACCCCTATTTTTGTATCTGCATTTATGTTGCATCCTGATCAACTTCCAGATAGTCAGTTCAAGTGCACAAGGCTACAAGTGATTTTTCCCAACTACCTGTTTTTTTTATAGTGCTTTTCCCAGGGTACTCTACTGAGGACTCAAAAGAAAGACTCCTGTTTTTGACCTCTGGCCAATTTGAGCTGGGTATGGTGACCTAGGAGCCTAGAATTTGGGGGGCTGAGATATAAGAATCCTGAGTGAGACCAGCCTGAACTACACAGCAAGAACCTATTTCAAGTCTAAATCTACTCCTATGCCAGCCTTTGATAAGGCTGCCTAGACATGGGGACTCCAAGTACATGGGCAAGGAAAAGAAACCAACTCTGACTAGGGCATGGAAAAGCGTGGGAAAAAAATCACTGGGGCACCTGATGAGGATATTGAGCTCTTCACTTTCCAGCTGCAGGTTGGCTTTCTCCTGGTTTAGCTGCAACTGAAGCTTTTGGTTCAGGTCAAGCAGGTTTTCATTCTTGCTGTCATCCTGCAAAGACTAAGGAACCAGGAAAAGAGAAACAACTCTCCCCTGTCCTAGGAGACCTCCCTGTGATAAGATTCCCTCGGGTGACTACCTTCATGATAGAATACATCTGCTTTTCCAGGAGCCGTATCTGGGCCACATGCTGCCGCACAGCCTCCTGAAGATGCAATATGCTACTACGCTGCTCCTCAGGGTTGCTAGATATCTCAAGCTGGAACCTGACGCGCTGCTTCTTCTCACTATGCTCCTAAAGGAAAGAAGAGGGAAATAAATATAGTATTTTAATTCATTTTGTTTTCCACAGTGCTGAGGATCAAGCTATGCTTAGCTGGCTTTATCGCTGAGATTCTTTGCCAAAACCATGAACAAAATTCTTTAAGTAGAAAAATCTTATAGTAAAGTAAAATAAAGAGCAAGCTATGGGGCCAGAGGGTTAGCTCAGTGGTTCCGACGCCTGCCTCGCAAGCGCAAGGTCCTGAGTTCAACCCCCAGTGACCACAAACAATGCTGGGTGTGGAGACTCACACCCACCAACAATCAATACCACATACCACAGTGCCGGGCATGGTGGCTCACGCCTGTAATCCCAGCACTCGGGAGGTAGAGACAGGAGGATTGCTGAGTTCGAGGCTTGCCTGGGCTACATAGTGAGCTCAGAGCCAGCCTGAACTACAAAGTGAGATCCTGTCTCAAAAAAAAAAAAAAGAGCAAGCTATGAGTGGTTGCACACACCTATAATCCTAGCTTTCTGGGAACCAAGAGAGAAGAATTACAAATTTAAGCCTAGAGTGGACAACTTAGCAAGATACTATCTCGAAAAAATAAAAGAGGGCTGAGGATATAGTACACTGCAAAAGCTTTGCGTTCAATCCAAAGTACTGCAAAAAGAGAAAAAGAAAGGAACAAGAAGTGGGAGACATAGGGTACTATAAAACTAACCTTTAAAAGTCATTAGCAGGAAGAATCTGGAGCAGGTCAATATAGAGAGAGCAATGTAGATTTATATCGGTCAGGCCCAAGGGTGGGGAGGATGCAAAGAGCACAGTTAGTGCTCTTGGAGAGTTTAGGTGACTGCATGCAGAAATGCAGGGTTACAAAAACCAGGCTCTGCATTTCAGGGACAAGTGGACCTTTCAGTGCAGAGTATCAATTACAATGCCCTTCTTCAGTATAAGCTTGGTTTTTCTTACTGGGCCCCAAATAAAGATAAGGTTGGGGGGACAGGGAGTGTCCTGTGAGGCTTTCTAGCATTCTCTGCATTCTCCTAGGTCCCATGCTTACCTTCCGTTTGGGCTCTACATGGAGCAGTAGGTTGTTGACGATGTCTAGGATCATAGCATACTGAGCTGGGTTGGTTGAAATTTCCAATTCATGGTGGATGAGAGTGAAGGTATCAACAGCCCCTAATAATTATCAGTACATAAATAAGAGGCTCAAGTTTCTCATAAATACCTACTCCACTTCTTAACCAATATTTGGGACAACTCCTGTTAAGTCAATCCCACAGAAGAGGTAAGAGATGTTTGTGGGTAGAAATATGTTTTAGAATCATACATACTATCCATCCCAGTTTCCTCCAAGAGTATAGATTATTCTTTCATGGCAGAATTTAGAAAATGTAAAGCACAATGAAATATCAATGCCCATGCAAAATAGGACTTATAATAAACTCTTACTGTCTCAAAACCACTAAGGAAATAACTACTTTTACAAATTCCCTAACCTTGTCCTAAAAGCCATTCAAGCCCTGAATACCTTCTTGCTTCTTTAGGAGATCTTCTTTTTCCTGATTCTCATGAATCTCAGGTGGCTTAATCTGAGTTGCAAGTTCAGGATCAATATCATGGCTGTAACTAATATAGTACATTCGGCAACTACAACGTGAAATGATCCGCTGGACTTGCTGGGCTTGCTGGTCCTCAGCTGGCTGGTTCCAATCTAAGGAGAAATGGGGAAAAAGAGAACAAAAAACTTCTCAATAAAGGTATAGTGAGAACTTCCCAGCAACATGTGACGTTTGGGGAACTCCAGAAACACTGTTCTCAACCCAATCTTACACAAAATGGTCTTACTCCAATACATTATGATGTTAGAAATAGGTAAGTGAGGCTGGGGTAGTGAGCTAGTACAAGCTGGGGTTTGATCCCCTACAATACTTAAAAAAAAAAAAATACAAAGAACAGTTAAGTAAATGAGGACCCTCTAGAAGGCTTATCTGCTCCATATCATGAGGAAGAAGGGCAGAGCTGACCTGTGGTGGTGGTGACCATGCCTCCCACTGCCTGCCCACTCTCCATTAGCTCCTGCACAGAGTCCAGACTACGCTCCCGGTGCTCCTCGATATTCTTCACCTGAAGACAGAAATGCAAGCACCCTTAGCTCCAGAGGCAATAGTGGCTTGTCCTAGCCAACTAAGTTACCAGACCTCCATATCTCAAGTGAATCATGTACCACATAATGTTTTAGTCAACAGACTGCACATGTGATGGTGGTCCCAAAGGATTATAACATCCAGTGATATCATAACTGTCTTGGTTTGTCTTGATAAATTCTATGATGTTCAAGCAATGATGAAATTGTCTAACAATACATTTCTCAGAACATATCCACATTGCTAAGCAACACATGACTTTAGTTACTATTTAGACTTCTACTGTCTTGAATAGCTTAAAGGATCTCCCAGTGTAGAGAACCCATACAGTTCTTTCTATCTTTTGCCACAAACCACCTAAATTTTCCAACTCAAGTGAATTACATGCGTATTTTTCCAGGCCAACAGGTCTAGAGTCAGAAGACTGAGCTAGGTTCAAATGAAATCCTGGTGGGCCGGAGATTTAGCTCAGTGGTTCCAGCGCCTGCCTTGCAAGCGCTAGGTCCTGAGTTCGATCCTGGTAAACACATACAATGCTGGGTGTGGTGACTCACGCCCACCAGCAATCAATACCACATACTACAGTGCTGGGTGTGGTGGCTCACGCCTGTAATCCCAACACTTGGGAGGCAGAGACAGGAGGATTGCCGAGTTCGAGGCTTGCCTGGGCTACATAGTGAGCTCAGGGCCAGCCTGAACTACAAAGCGAGACCCTGTCTCAAAAAAAAAAAAAAAAATGAAATCATGGTGGGAGCAAAGTATATTTCTGATTGACTTTCCTAGGGTCAAGAGGCTGACACAAAAGGATCATGCTGAGTTTGAGGCTATATAGTTCAAGGTCGGCATGGACTACAGAGTGAGACCTGACTCAAAAAACAAAAAGCAAGAGCCAGGTACAGTGGTGCATGCCCGTAATTCTATCACTTGGGAGGCTGAAGCAAAAGGACTGTCATGAGTTTAAGGACAGCCTTTCTCAAAAAAAAGTGACATAGGAGCCTGGAGATTTAGCTCAGTGATTCTGATGTCTGCCTAGCAAGTGAAAGGTTCCTGGTTGATCCTCAATAGCACATACCACAATGCCGGGCATAGTAGCTCACAGCTGTAATCCCAGTACTGAGGAGGCAGAGTCAGGAGGATTGCTATAAATTCAAAGCTAGCCTGGGCTACATAGTGAGCTCAGGGCCAGCCTGAACTACAAAGTGAGAGCCTAATCTCAAAAATACTTTAAAAAAATTAATTTTGTCCTGCTATTATGTTCATGTGTGTAATTATTAAAAACACTGGGAGTATAACGGAACTTCCAGTCCTGCTAACTAACCTCTAACCAGAGCTGACGGCCATCCTGCTCAGTAGGGCTGCTTTCAGTGGTAGCGAAGTACTGCATGCCATCCAGCAAGCAAGTCCAAGATGTTTTTTGCTTTAGAGTGTCACCATACCAGGCCGGATGGTGTTGGCACTGCAGCAGCTGGGCTTTGGCAGCTGACACAATGACACAGCCTTCTGTCTCTGCTCCACGAAGAACCATCTTTGCCAGAGAAAGAAACACAATTAAGCCACCAAGGCAGTGAGATGATTATAGAGACATTATATCAACCACTGCAGCTGAGTCTAATTCTGACTGAATGAATTTTACTTCTTTTTTTTTTTTGCAGTACCAGGGATCGAACTCAGGCCCTTGTGCATCCAAGGTTGGTGCAGTATCACTTGAGCTAAATCCCCAGCCTTGAACTTTACTTCTATGGCTTTTAGACATAGAAGTGATTGTTCATGTTACCTGAAGAGGACATTTTTTGCTCTACCTATCCATTCTTACATAGAGTGAAAGAAGATGAACAGTATAATTATGATCTGGCCCAGTGTTGGTATGCTCTGGTAAAGAAAGGGTACCTGGCAGTTGACCAGCTCAATAAGGCAGTTTCTGTTGTATATGTCATCCGTCTGGCAGGCAGCAATACCACACAATTGGTCACTCATACCTGACTCCTCTTCTGTGAACACCACAAACCTATCTGTCTCTTCAATCAGCTTCTGCAACATGTAAGCACCTGGCAATGGCAAAGAAATACAAAGTGAGGAAATATCACAGCCTTAGGAAAGAACACATTCAGAGTCAAATCTGCAATTTTTCTAATAACTAATAACATATGGTTTAGGATACATTCTCCCCAACCTGGAATTCAGGGTGGGGTCAAGCCTACCCCATCCTATCCATGACCCCTGAAGGTAAAATAAAGTTTGACACTTCATTCTCCTCACATAGTAGTAAAATAAGAGATTCCCAGGGCCGGGGATTTAACTCAGTGGTTCTGGCACCTGTCTTACACACACAAGGTCCAGAGTATGATCTCTGGTAACTACATACCACAATGCTGGGTGTGGTGACTTATTCTCATAATTCCAGCACTCAGTACCTATCAATTGAAGCTAGCATGGGCTACATAATGAGTTTAGGGCCAGCCTGAACTACAAAGCAAAAACCTGTCTCAAAAAAAAAAAAAAAGAAAGAAAGAGATTACCAACAGCAACTTTGAAATACAAGGTAAGTGGCAACACTTTTTTTCTTAGGCATCTCTGGACTACTTTAGAATCCCCTCCATCTTTTTGCTTTTTCATTTCTCATTTCATACTATTTTATATGCTTCTTGTCTGACTACTCTTTTCTACTTGAGACCCCTTTGTTGTTATCACTGTGTTCTATCTTTGCTGCTTTCTGATTATATCTCTGGACCTTTTCTCTCACAGCTCTGAAGTTTTTCCTAAAATTCATTCTTTTTTTTTTTTTTTTTTTTTGAGACAGGGTCTCGCATTGTAGTTCAGGCTGGCCCTGAGCTCACTATTGTGCACAGGCAAGCCGCCGCGAACTCAGCAATCCTGTCTCTGCCTCCCGAGTGCTGGGATTACAGGCATGAGCCACCACATCTGGCATTGTGGTATGCAGTGTTGACTGTTGGTGGGCATGTCTCCACACCCAGCATTGTATGTGGTTACCGGGGATTGAACTCAGGTCCTTGCGCTTGCAAGGCAGGCGCCGGAACCACTGAGCTAACCCTCCGGCCCCTAAAATTCATTCTTAACATTTTTCTTTCTTTCATTCTCTCCCCCTCCCCCAACTCTTATTCTTTTCCTCTTAAAGAGCAGAGGACGGTCTGCAGAAATAAACTAGTCTGCTGAAGTTCAAGATTCTATCACTACCAGTAACTCAACTATGCCTTGGAGCAGTTTGCTTTTAACACCTGTATCGTTCAGTATCCTTGTCTACAAATTAATACTATCACTAAGGTTGTGGTGAAAATTTAATGGAATAATACATAAAAATGTTTTGCAGAGTAACTTCTACACAGGAAGCAATGATTATCTCTTTGACTTAAACACTCACCTCCATAAAGCAACTCACAAGCCCTGGCCCTGAGCTTTTAGACTCATTTCCAGCTGTTTGTTAAGCTTATCTTAACATTTTATTAATACCACAAATTCAGCATGTTCAAATCTGAATTCAACAACCCTAAGACATCCCTAAATGTATTCAGCCTATGGCTGTAGCTCTGATATTATTAATGTCATGGCATTAACCAGATTCCAATCTTAGTCATTACCACTTTCCTCCTCTGTTTTAACTACTTTCAATCAATGGTCTAATCTCCTACATGCACAGTAATATTTCTATGTAGCTCATTCCTATTCCCATTGCCTCTACCTAGGTCCAGCTCTCACTGCCTCTTGTTGAGACACCATAATAGTTTCTTTTCTTTCTTTTTTTTTTTTTGTGACAGGGCCTTGCTTTGTAGCTCAGGCTGGCTCTGAGCTCACTATGTATGTAGCCTAGGCAAGCTTCAAACTCAGCAATCCTCCTGTCTCTGCCTCCCGAGTGCTGGGATTACAGGCGTGAGCCACCACACCCAGCACTGTGGCATGCGGTACTAATTGCTGGTGGGCGCGAGTCTCCATGCCCAGCATTGTATGTGGTTTCCAGGGATCGAACTCAGGACCTTGCGCTTGCAAGGCAGGCACTGGAACCACTGAGCTAACCCTCCGGCCCTCTTTTTTTTTTTTTTTGAGACAGGGTCATCTCACTTTGTACTTCAGGCTGGCCCTAAACTCACTACGTAGTCCAGGCTGGCCTCAAACTTGCAGTGATCCTCATGCCTCTGCCTCCCAAGTGCTGGAATTACAGGCATGAGTCACCACACCCAGCACTGTGGTATGTGGTACCGGAGATCAAACTCAGGACCTTGCACTTGTAAGGCACATGCTGGAACCATTGAGTTAAATCCCTGGCCCTGTAATATTTTCTTAATTTGTCTCTTCACCTTCAGTTTCTTCCTCTCCAATCTTCCAACAACTGACAGATTTATTTTCCCAAAAGTAAAATTCTAATGATGACACACTTCTATTCAAAAACCTTTAGTTCACCACTCACTCCTGAATAAGGATCAGAAGCTGGTTAGCCCTGTGAATCTTTGATGACCAACCTCCATCTCCCACTTCCTCATTCTTTTTGTTACTGTCAGCTAAGAGTTCTCGCTTTCCTTCCGACATACTGAGCTTTCCAAACTCCACTATTAATCCAGATTACTTCCTGTGTTGCTCACCCTTTCTCCCCATTTTTATATGTTCAAACCATATTAAGCCTTCCAGGTAAAAAACCTACAAACCCTTCTCTGATTACATTTCTTCCTTCATTTCAGTCAGAAACAACTGCCATATTCTTTCATATGGCATTAATCACTTTTTGCTACCTTCTCAAACTCACTCTGTACTTATTATATCTTCTCTCTAAAACTACCATATATTCTGTGGAACATTTCTAGATTCCCCAACATTGATTTATACTACTTTCTATGGGCTTTTAGTATCCCCTCCCTTTTGTTTTTCGGTACTAGCAAGTGAACCCAGGGTCTTCACAATAAACTATATCCCTAGCCCTTCTTTTATTATTTTAAGGTAGGGTCTTGAAATGCTAAGTGGCCTGGCTGGGCTCAGATCTGTGACTTTACCTTTGCTTCCCAAAGTGCTAGAATTACAGTCATGTACCACCATTCCAGGCTACTCTTATTCTTTTTTTTTCCTTTTATTTTTGAGACAGGGTCTCACTTTGTATTTAGGCTGGCCCTGAACTCTCTATGTAGCCCAGGCAAGACTCAAACTCGCAGCAATTATCCTGTCTCTACCTCCCAAGTGCTGGGATTATAGGTGTGAGTCATATCCAGCACTTTTTCCTTTCTCTTTAAGGGTTTTGTTATATAGTCCAAGCTAGCCTTAAATTCAGCCTCCCAAGATTGTGGTAGGATTATAGCCAATTTTTACTTTTTTTCTTGAATGTTCTTACAAAGCATTTTTACAACGAAATTGTATGTCTCAAATAAAAAAAGGAAAAGAAATTGTATATCTCACTTCCTACTAGTTTCTGAGCTTATTCTAATCTTTGTATCTCCAAGGTCATTGGTCCTGTCTGATATATTATCAACCTCTACTATAGCTTAAATGAATAAATGAATGAATGCATAATTCAGTGAATGAATAAATAATAGCTTAATCAGAGACAGATCTTGTATTACACACATAAGGCCCTGGTTCAATTCCAAGCACAAACAAACAAGGAAGGAAAAAAGGAGGATAAAAATTCTCTTAATCCTTTACTTCTTTCTCTTATTTTCCTGTTTTGGCCCTACAATTCATTCTGACCCATTTAGGACCATAGGCTCAGACCTTTTAATGTCCTTACATAATTGGTATATAAGACTAAGGTGGCCTAAGATGGAAAAATAAGTTTTACCACTATTATCTAGATACAACCAGCCACGATCCTGTCCTTTCTCAAATCTTTGTCCAATCCTTTGATAACACTGTAAATCTAAACCCACAAAGCCTTGTCTGCCCCAGCCTACCTCCTGATGATCCCTTATCAGGCTGTCCACTGAAGGTAGGAGTGTCCACATGAGTTGAGGCTAGGGCACTCACTGGGACACCCCGCTTTGGCTTTTTGGCTGGCATCTGGGGATCAATCTTTAATCCCTTCAAGGCTTCAGTAGAAAGATTACGTTTGAGTACAGCTGCCTTTTTGTAGCCATCATATAAACCAAAGGCAATGTCACGGTTGGTGGTTGTCCAGGAAATCCGTAAATCTACCAAGTACAGTTGATGAGTATGAAAGGCAGGATCCCCATCTCGAGTAGAAAGCTCCTAAGTAACAGGAAAAGAAGTAGAATGAACATTCTGACCTCTGCTTCTAAACCACAAATGCAAAAAGTACAATAAGAAATCAATTCTGGAAGAGGAAGACTCTGGAGAAAGAAAAGCTAAATGGTCTTAGTTTGCATATTATATTCTATTAAATACATTATTTTATCATCATCATCATCATCATCTTAGTAACAGAGGTTAAACTCAGGACCTTCACAATGAATTATATTCCCAGTTCAGTTTTATTTTCAGACAGGGCTACTTTTGTCCAGGCTGGATTCACCCTTGAGACCCACAGAGCCTTCCAGAGTGCTGGCATTACACAGGTTCACCTCAATGTTCAGCTCTAATGCACTTAAATGACTCAGGGAATTTCAATTTAAACTTCTTCCCTAATTGGGGAAAAAAGTCAGCACCAAATTAGGTCCTAGTAACAAATTTTTATTCTATTTCTTAGAAAAAGACTATAAGGAAAGGGAGAAAAAGAATCTTCAAAAAGTTGTTGATGGGTTGGGGATTTAGCTCAAGTGGTTCCAGTGTCTGCCTTGCAAGCTCAAGGTCCCAAATTCAATCTCTGGTACCACATATCACAATGCTGGGGGTGGTGTCTCACACCTGTAATCCCAGCACTCAGGAAGCAGAGGCAGAATTGTTGTGAGTTTGAGGCTTGCCTGGGCTACATAGTGAGCTCTGGACCAGCCTGAACTACAAAGCGAGACCCTGTCTCAAAAAAAAAAAAAAAAAAAGATGTTGAGAAGTTGGACGTGATAGTGCATACCTATAAATAATCCCAGGAACTCTGAGAGGCTAAGGCAGGCAGGTTGCAAGTTTAAGACAAGCCTGAGAAACTTAGCAACTTAGCCAGACCCTGTCTCAAAATTTTAAAAAAAAAAAGTACAGGGGATATAGTTCAATGCAAAGACCTTGGGTTCAATTCCTAGTACTGAAGGAAAAAAAGGTGCTCAAACAGCTAAAATAAGAGCATATTATAAATTATACATATGCTAGTAATAGGAATCATACCAGAAACTTAGCTTAATATCTACTTCTGTGGCCTAAATTAGGTCCTCCTCAAATTCACATGTTGAATACCTAATTCCCAATGTGGTGGTATTTGGAAATGGGAGTCAGTGTAATTACATTTAGATAAGGTTACAAGAGTGGAAACCTCATGACAAGATTATGCTTTTAGAAGAGACATCACAGCACTTTCATAAACAGATCACACACTTGAACATATTATCTCTTTCTTCCCCTTCACATGTGAGGACACAAAGAGAAAGTAGCTATCTGCAAACCAAAAAGAGAGTCGTCATCAAGGCAAGACCCTGCATCAACCCTGATCTTGGACTTCCCAGACTCCAAAAGGATGAGAAATTTCTACTGTTTAACCCATGTGTGATGTACAGTATTTTGTTACAGTACCTCAAGCAGTCTGAGGTATCTACTAATGTAACTAAGATAACAGATTATGTCAGTACCTCCTCAGCTGTGCGATTACTATGCCTTTGGTAGGTGAGGGAAGACAGGCTCAACAGGTGGGTCTTTGTCACCAACGGATCAAGGCAGTGATCAGCATTCTCTTCTGTGGGTGAGGCCATCAGATGAACAGTCACCTGACTTAAGTCACTAACCATCTGGGTCACACTCCACTCAGAGATGAGGCGCCGCATCACCGTGCCCGCTGAAAAAAGGAGGCATACAGAGTTCAGACAAAATGGTTCAGAAGGATAATTTCAGTCATTAAGGGAGACAATGAAACTGAGAAAGGGGAAATAGACAAGGAGCAGGCCAGAAGAAATGAAGGTATGAGTAGTCTTTGATCTTACCTTGAGGTATAAGCCGCTGAGTTCCCCGCGTGAAGACATGACCCTGACTACACTCAATCTGGATGCCCCGCTGCTGGGCAAATGAGGCCCAGTAATGTACCTGGCAAAAGGAGAGAGCATCAGACTGAACAAAAGATGGCATTACAAAGTACAATTAAGAGATCCAACAGGGGTTAGCTCAGTGGTTCCGGCGCCTGCCTTGCAAGCGCAAGGACCTGAGTTCGATCCCCGGTTACCACATATAATGCTGGGCGTGGTGGCTCACGCCTGTAATCCCAGCACT